>JTDE01003550.1:18618-83742 GCA_014338405.1 Paragonimus skrjabini miyazakii
AGGCGCAAATCACACACCTAAACCGGGTAGAAGTGCACACGACGTGCGGGCGGAAACCAGGGGGTGTTGTGGACTGGAATTGTGATTCAAAATCGCGAGCGCACGTGTGACACGGTAACTAGCGAGTTGGACAATAAAGATTGTGCTTTATTGGACGCCTTTTCGCTACATAATGAGGTCTGTCGTTAATCAAGCCTCCGATTGACAGCTACTCGTGCGATCATTTAGTTGTAGGAAACGCTTGCCCTATTAATTATATACACACTAGCCGCATGTGCTTACAGTGCACTGCAGTGAGCACTCACACATACAAGTGCACTACATGCAACCATCAACCTCTGTTATGTGTATCGGATTAGAGTAAAATCAGCGATTCCTGCATCTCTATGCATACTAATTGCCTTCGAAACAACACCTGCCATCGAGAGCTGTTGCATTTTCCCGGACAAGACAGAGTAACAGTTGACAACCTTCGAATGTACTGTACACGCTTAGATAAGTTGAGTAGGTTCGTGTCTGTCAGATTTAAAAATCCCCATACCGGACAACTGAACAAACTCGTATTGATGGGAGTCGAGGGATAGATGCCGAACTGACCGTACTGCAAAAGGGCATCAAGCTGATGCTTAAATTCAACACATCTCAAAATGTTTAGTCGAATAATTCAGTGCAGACGAGTGGAAAAGGTTAAATATTCCTAATTTAAAAACAACTCTTGTGGGCGTTTGGTGTTAATATTTTCGCTTCTAAAGCGATCCTTTTCGAAACGAAACAGAGCACGACTGTGTTCCAACTGGAAATGGCATTGTTCTCACTCTTGTTGCGTCTTAAGTGCTCGTTATCAATTGGGAACACTCGTAGTTGCACAGATTATGGGCTTTTCTGAGATAGAATCTGAAGTCATGGTTGGATAGCCCATGGCTGCTGGTGATGTCGTTGACACATTAGTAGACCGAAGTTTCATTCTAGTCCTATTTTCATGCAAATCAATACAAACTTCAGCTGTTGAAACATGAATATTAGAAACTTTAACTTAAGTTCAATTTCAGCACACTAATATCAATGAACTAAGTTCCTTGGTTACGCTATCCCTTGAAAAGTTCTGAAGTTGCGTACTTAAATTGAGTACTCATAGTACATAACTGTTACTGTTATTATTTTAGTATTACTTGGTACTTGGTGGTGATGTGTTTAGAAAACTGAAGCGATGGTAAACTGGTATAGTTGAGAAACACTTACATCAGCACTTCGTCTGTATGCGATTGTGATAATGGATTACATCTCGCAAAAATCTACCGCCATTTGTACAGAAAGAGCTGCATGAAATCGGGGAATGACAGCTCTCTTCCTAGTTTCATTGCTTCACACAGTGCGGAACCACGGATGGTGGAACGACTCAGCAGAATAATACGCAGTCTGCGTCTCATTATCGAAACACGTATGAGAGTAAATGTAACGATTCAGAGCGTTGATCCCGTGTATTTTTCATAAACCTTGGAACACAGAGCATACAAATAAAACATATCACTCCAGTTAGACACGGAGCGTGTTATTCGCTTAGCCCCAGGAGGGGAAAACGGAACTGACTGCTTCACTAAAAGGTATGTATCAAATCCATCTAAAGTGTACGAGGGAGTGCAACTGTGGAAAGTATTGTTTAATGTAATCGCCACATAGCTCTGTGCAGGCTAGTAAACATTGCATATGCTTTCTTTATTCCCGAAAGAGGAAAAATTGTCCTCTGATTGATCAAACCTGCGAGATGATACACTGAGAATAATGACCTCAATGGTTTGGAGGAGTCAGTGTTAAAGTTCAGGGGAAGAGAGAGTCCAGAATGTCAACTGCATTGATAGGATTGTTTTATTGAAATTATTTAGTCTTCGATGCGTATCTTCTCTGTCGCAGTGAGCTACTCAGTCGTATTGTGAAAAAAAGAGGTTGATTTGTCCAGTGATATACGATCGATAAGTAAGAATTGTCTTTCCACGTACCATGTTCGAATTTTCTGAAGATGAGACGAATAATGGTCTAACTGCTAGACAAAGATGGAACATTTACCAACTTGTCAATTAGCTTAACGCTTACAAGTTTCTAGGTTCTTCTACGTAATTCATACTCTTAGTGCCCATACGGCTACGGTCAATCGTCAGTCTTATTCTTGCTTGATTGGACGAATAACAAATTCTGTTGCTTGGTCTTTCACAGATGTGGTAAGCTCCTTCATGGATAGAATCGTTTTGATGTTTGACCAGCTTGTCACTTCTATTAATAAACATGACGTGGTATTGTGTATTGGTCGGTTTTTATCTGAGTGTCTGGTGTGCTTCCGATTTGACAGTGTAGTGATATCCAGAAAACAAACCCTGTGGAACGACGTTATGTTTTGTGTGCGTTTGTGACAATATTATATGTGCAATTTTTTGCATTTCATGTTTGTTCATCGATAATTAAGTTAACCCCTAACTTAGATGCAAAAGTAAACAGCTAACGACAATCTAACTTGTCGTGATCGACATACGTAGAACGCTCGACGATTACAAGACTGAGCTTTGTATTGTTTTGATAGCTTTCAAAAGTTTCTTTCATATAGCAATGTTCAGACATTTCCTATTGGTATTTTTATATTTAAATTGTAATGAAACCAACACTTGTTATTGAACACAAAAGCCAGTGTGAAACGAGTTTAACACTACTATGGGGGTGCCACTGCGTCTCAGTTAACTATAGTGAATAAAAGGCATGTTTTATGTTCCTCACATAACTTAAATAGACAGTTCCAGTAATCCGTTTGCCAGAGATTTTTATACTCCATTCCCAGCAATGAGCCCTTCTTTGCAGCACCTTCTACTGATGAAAGATTCACTCATTTTTACAAATCTTGTGTTGGCATCTCGTAATTTCGTCCAGTAGTATCCACTCAGGTCTCGTGCTGGCCGATTCAACCATTTGTTGCTCTTTCTAACATAGAAACCATGCTGAGGGAGGGTGGTCCACGTGGATGTAGATGTTAGAAACCCAAACCAAAAGGTATTTACCAGGTGTGTTGAAGTACGAAGTTGACTTCTGTCTTTCATCCAGTTTCACCAACTTTGTTGATTATTTGTCTAAAAGGTCTCCCAAAACCGTCAGCAAACTGTCGGCTTATTGTTACAAAGTTAAAATTGTTTGATCTCCCTCTTGACATCGCCATGACTATCGTGACTCCCAAATGGAACTTCGTTTCATCCTTGAAGATAACACTATTGAATCTGTATGTTCAAATGACGATGTTCTGCCGGAGTCAACGGATGTATATGGATTTCAGTGCGTGAGATTTTACGCATACATGTTTGCCAATTAAGGTTTGGTTCACTACTGAACAGTTGCTGCATTCATCATACAGACAGGTACAATTTCAACACTTTTCTAGTGATAAGTACTTACTGATGTAGTGGAAGCAGAACGAACGATTTTTGTTTAATCCTTTTCGCACACCCAATCGTTTCCTCCACACATTTGGCTGCACATTTGTTTCTAACTGCTTTGTATTGGTTCAACCATTCAGCCATCTCTTTGCAACATTTTCAAGTTGTTATGCAACAATCCGATTCTCTTATCTTGCTATGAGGACTGCATTTGTTGTGACATTATTGTTCTCTCAATAGTAGAGTGCTAGTCACTGCCTCTGGAAATTGATTAACTAATGAGTTTCACTCACCCAACCCATAGTGGCGAAACTACGATCAATACCGATTATATTTGGGGAATCGCTGATCGGCTAATAGGAAGAGATTGCAAAGTTGTGAATTTTACCGAACTGGTTGAGCACCTACGATACTAAGTGGTCTTATAACTACTCTGCGCCTAGTTTAGCCTTATATCATTACTGATAATTTGATTTTGTTGGAATTTTCTGGACCACTCGAAATAGATTTGTTTTGTTTATTTGGATGTTCCGTAAAATATGACGATTATAGGTTGAAAACTGACAGTTAATGGGAAATTTGTGTACCTTTCTAAATGTAGCCACTTTTTGTTAATGGAATTCTGGATGGAACGTTAAAAAAGTGTCGTGAGTTTGTCCGAATCTATTAGTATTGCGCGTTTTTCATAACCGTTAGTTTATTTATTGATGTCCTATTGATGTTCTGCTACGGTCGCCTGTGAGTAATGCTCATCCAGTGGTGATGACAGAACATTTATTGTGCTCCTCTGTAAACCAATAGGCGTCAGAAACATCATATACAAACAATGTGAGCTGAGCGTTTTACGTTGCAATGATTTGATTCAGAATGCACGCGAAATCAGCCAAGTAGAGATTAGGTTTACCTAGCAAACAAACTGCCAGAGTTCAGTTCTCGGTCCGAACGAAAATGGACATTGTTGAGAAATTCTCCCAAAAACGAGAACCAAAATGTTACTCAACTGAAATCCGTGAGTTGTAATCAATGAATTGAGTAGACATTTTCGATCTGTTCTCATTAGTTTGAGTACTTTGTTACATCTACGCTACTCTTGGTAGTGACGAACTTTTTAAACATATACCAACGTGGATTTGGATAATTTGGTATTGTAGACACTCGGGAAAATACGCTGGGTTTGACAACGAAATAAAAAAGCACTCGATAAACCTTGGGTTCTTCGTCATAAGATGGGCAAAAGAGAAACGTTGCTCTCAAAAAACAACGCGACTGAAACCGCTACCTATTTTCAACTTAAATCTGAAATTGAGTGCGAAAGGCAACTTCGTTTTACCACGAAGTGTGTGCAGTAGGAAAAAGCTGACAGGAGCACATATGGAACATAATGATCTGCTGGTGTTTTGGGATCAGAAGATCGAAGAAAAGTTACCAAAAAAGTTATCAAGGTTGCAAAACACCCACCAAGCATCAATGAGTACACACTTGATTACTGCCCACCAAACTTTGGAATGCCTTTCGTGAAAAACATCCGAAACATTATCTTATCTGGCAAGGAACTAAAAGAACGTGTTAGGGTTTGTAAACAAACCGTGCGTGTTCAGTTGGAAATTTCATAAATAGTTAGCTCCAACCTAGTCTGGGACAAATGGCAGCAACCAAAAAGAGAAGGGAGAATAACGCGGAGTTGGCTGCCGCTCATTCAGCAAACCGCGCCAAGCGAAAAGTGCGTTAAACAACACTCGAAATAGTGTATATGAAAAGACCTTGAACACTACATCAAAAGTTTGAGCATCAAGAGATGAGCAAGTATTCGTTACGTGTAATCAGTTGTAAGGTTTAGTAAAGTGGCACTGAGTTTCTAACTAGCCTTCTACAGCATGCGTGCAGAGCAGACAAGCGGGAAAAACAGCTACAGCCGAGGTCGTTGTTCAATACGAGCGTGGCAGAGAAAATATCGAATGAGTTGGAATAGCAGAAGTTTCATATAAGCTTTTCTGAGAACTTCTGTCCGTTCTGATTGATCAAGATTGTTTACTCCTAGACGGATTTGTTTTTCGCGGAAACTCCGAATTCCTTAAGACTTGACTAGATGATTATTTCATTACGACTAGCATCCGCAATGATGCTACCAACTCAGTCACTAGTCATAACATTTTCCATGATTGTCATAAAGGTGACGAAATACATAACTATTTCAAATGGATAACCGGAAAGGTGAGAACTGACGACTTGCGGTTTACATAACACGATTTTCAACATTTACGATAATTTCGTGATAGTAAACTACTGTAGCCACCAATTACAGTTCACTGGCACACTACTAGTGTTGTGTGCCAACAACTCGGGTGACGCAAAAAATGTTTATTAAGAAAACCAATACGCTTCAACACGACAACAAACAAACCCGCTCATTTCCATACCATATTTGCAACGGTCGTCAAAGCCTAGTTCCCTTGTATACCAAGAAACACATCATACCAAGTTGCAGTCTAGTGATCCTTGTATCCCCACCGGTTACTTCAATGTCCAAATCCGTGCTAGTCTCACTACTGAATAGCCGTGGTAGTAGTGCGAATGGCGCAGTGTGGTTGCTCGTCCTCAAACACTAGGCAAACCAAGTTGGAAATGTCAGTTGCTATGTTTGAACCGTTATGAACCCGAGATAAAACACATGCAGGGATCTCACGCTCGTCTCACATACTTATTGTGCAATTCAGTTCTTAGAATCTGATAACTAAGTAACCCGTGTTTATCACTGATGAGTGTTCGATTTGCCTATCTTCATACGAGTCTGTAATTGTTTCTGCCTCACTGGTTACCTTATCCCCAACCTTGCAACGGTTGGAGATGTTAAATTTTCTCAGAACAAAGCAGGCATACGCCAAACCATTTTCAAGTTCTAAGCGATCTTTTTATGTGTGCCATGTGTTGGTCAATTTCACTGAATATGTTCAACTATGGCAATGGTCTTCAGAACGGATATTATGTTGTTTCATTGAAGGTTACAGTCAAAAGAAAATCAGTGGCATCAGTATCATTTGGATAGACCACACAAAAAGTTCACTGTCGAACAAAGTATGAAGATTCTTGGTAGGACTTGGATATGGGAGAAACAGACAATTGTGCGAGACGGGAGTGAGGAAAAGAGAGTTAGTGACAAATAGGGAGGACTAGATTCTTGACAAAACGAACGCAGTGTAATTATAGCAAATTTTTGTAGATTATAGATTGTGCTGCTGATAAAAATGAAATGCCACTTACAAACGACGGAAGCTTCCGCTTTCAGACACAATGTCCGGTTAATTATACTCGACAAAAGGACTGAAACTCAATTTTCTCTTGACACGGCTCATCACTAGTGTATACTCTTGTCATGACAATAACTTGAAATCCAATTGAGTTTTAATCAGGTCTCTGTGTTGACCGTGGCTCCATTGACACGGCCGATTTAACGGACAAAACCGACCGACCCTATCCACCTGTGATCGATGCTAACATTTTCTCAACATGAGGTAGTTTGACCTTCGAGTTAAATCCAAATGTGAGCATGAGTATAAAGCTCGTATGTAACGAGAATATGTACCAATAGCGCTACTAAGAACAGAACTAGAGTGTCGTGCTTCTTTCCAAAATGGGCAGATTGAAATGTTTATTGAAGCACAAGAGTCGTGATCAGTTTGTATCAACCACCTCCCCCCCCACTGCTTACCGGCAATTTCAGATAGGCTAGCATACTTTCTCTGATAAAGTATAAAGTGAAAAAAATGGTTGAGATGTTTTTGTTCGCTTCCTACTTTTATTTTCTTAGCAAAAATCCAGAGTACAACTAGCTATTTTTTAAAAACTGCAATATCAATATTCCATGGAATACCTTGTCGGTAGTTCTATTCAATCTCACAGCATAACGACGCATCCGAATCTAATGTTTGTGACCATGCTGCCACTCGAAGGTTGCCGTCAGCTCAGTTAGGAATCTAGATGAATAAAATGCTCAAAGACGCGAAGAACAACCTCTAAGATTATTCTTAAAAATGAGGAAAGATATAATAGTAACAGAAATACGTTATCAGAAAGCATACGTGGATAGAGAATCGTCTACCTTTTACAAAAGTTCTAAATTAATTTCCAAATTAGGCAAGAAACACACTGTTGATGAAACGTTGATTCTGTTCATTTCACCAGTAATGGGACAACTCACGTGAGATAAGAAACGTGATTTTTACGTCCTAATCAGTGGCGTTTCGTGTAGTAATGTCATATTGCAGGATAAGTAATATATAATTATGACTGAAGTAAAAATAAAAACCAGTAGAATATGCGCTACAACCCGAATAACGCAGTGTTCTACTTTACCACACACAATCGTTCACTTAATTATCTGTAAATAGGTTAGTGACAGACGAACTATTTTGCTGCATAACCTACCATTGACTAGGTCTGTGATTTCCTGAAATCTTAGGGTCAGCCCATGTGTAGATCTTCCCAAATAATTCGTATGTCTGATAACAGTGTATGACCAGACTTCTAACACGCCTTTGAATGGATGTTACAGTAAAATTGTTCTTTTGTATGCGTATAGTTGTTGTGAGCCAAGAACGAAAATGGCGCAAGTGTTATTTATTCAGGAAAGCAACACATGGGTTATGCGGTTCAACATGACAATAAACAAACATCCATCTGCGTACGGTACTGGCCACAGAACGTCACGGTTGCCACAGACACCAATGCTCGGTTTCTGCATGTACCGAGAACCATTTTATGCGATGCTGCACTCCGATGTTCCTTTTTGTATTTCTCCTGCGGCTACTTCAATGTCAAAATCCATGCTCTCGCCCCACTGCTGAATATCCTTGGTGTGTCCTCCCCATTACATAATTTTGCTACATTTGGCGAGAACGTTTCTGGATCGGTTTTAGTGCGGGAGATCTTTGTTGAAAAATCCACGGAATAGCTACAATAGGAGGTGTAATCAGCAGATGGTAATGAGGGCATTGAAACATGTTTAAGTGCACAGAAGCGAGGCAGAAATGGTTCTCAAACGAACCAAGAGAAAAGCCAGTCTTTCGGTTATCACAAAAACATAATCGACCTGGAGGAACCATAAGTAGGAGGTTATACAATTACATATTAAATTGTACTAGCGGAAAAAAACGTAAACTGCATACGTCCAGTTATAGAAATTTGCCGAATAAAAAATGAATTCACTTTACTCGATCCTGTAACCATTTTTGATGATGATAACCAGTGCTGACCAATATAATGAGGAAGTGTGTTCTTTTTTCACGAAGATCAGATAGGTAGCAACAAGTGTACTGTTTTTGTGAAGAATGTGTAGAATGATTTTTATGGCACATACTCTTGTGTATTTGTCGGTGCCGTTATTGCTCCCTTGGTTAGTAGGTCCAGCAAATTTGTTGTTCACATAAAATTGTTTGCTTGAATAGTTACAGGCATGGCGTAGTATATGATTGGCAGTAGCAGAATAAAATGGATGAACGCTTACGAACAGTTTATATAGTTGTAATAGACCTTATCAACTTCATCAAAATCGGATCGACCTCAACCCATTATCCAACAAATTTGTGGTGGACATGATCAAAATTTTGTACACCGGTCGATGCATTCACAAGTTGTTTGTTTATCAGTGAGGAATTATCCGCGTCGTTCTGTTAAATCTTGGAACAGTATTGCAGTTTGTTTTAATAACAGACAACTCAGAGACGCAGTTCGTTCGTTGGATAGTTTAGAATGGTTGAGCTTATTATACAAATGGTTGCCATCCCCGTGTATTTTATCACTAGTGTTTCCTTTGGGAAATGGTTGCTACACCAATTCAATATCGGGAGCCTTGAAATAACACACCTCCATTTTGTGTTAACAGTTGACACAGAGTTACGTGATGATGGTTTGCATGTGTATGTCAAACACTTGAAACTGGCGTCATAACAATGTTGCTCAGAGACTTACCGGAGATGGAAATTCCCGATTGAGTGGCTGATCCATTTAACGTGAATGCCGATGGAGTTGTCACCACTTGATAAGTATGCCTTTTAAGCTGAATTGGTGGCTTATGCAGAATTCACAATTACTGAACGAAGCTTCTGGTACAGTGTATACGCTGAAATCACAAAATAGCGGGAAGACAGAATTATTATTTGTAGGGTATCTCAAGTCCTATTTGGTTGAGTGCGACTTCGATCGAGTTTCTCGCAGGTTATCAAAAGCTTATATCCATCTTGGTCATGTAATCAGATATTTAAAAATCATGTTAGTTTATGTCAGTTGACAGAACCTCATTCATACAACTTATAGCAATTTTTCTGACGATACATTCAATATCATATTATTGATTATTATTATTACAAAGAGCAATACACTTGGGGCTCACACCGATATAAGATCACCATAATACCATAAACGGTAGGAGGAAGAAGAAGGAGAATAGGAGGACCTAAGTCATCATAATCATAGACAGCAATACATCAGTGGTTCACACTGATGCTTAACTGCCACAAAGACCTAAGTATCAAAGGTAATCAATGTATAAGCACAAACATCAAGGACTTTCAAATAAATAACCCAAATGTACGTGATAGTAAAACGTCCTCGGCAGGATAGCTTTCTTCTGGCATTCACTATTAATCACGCTTGTTTCAGCCACAGCTCGTTTTTATTGCATGGGAATGATCCATGTTTACAACTAATGATTATCGTTAGAGTGGATTGTGTCGATGAAAGACACACGAAACCTCACCACGAGTCACTCATATTAAGAGCTATTGAACAAAGAATTGTCATACACGAGTAAAAAGTGTTAACTATGTGAATTATAAGCATTTATCAAAGGTCACACAAACAGTCAAGATCGGATCTCAATTACCAAAATCCAACAACAACTTGCATGAGTGAATATCTGTCCGTGCACTTCGATAAATATGAAGCAACTCTATCTGAGGGTAATTCACTTTACACGCATAGTTGAATTCTGTAAACAGTAGCTTCCCTTGTTTTTTGTCCGTTGTACATTATGATGTACACCATATGAAAAAACTTGTCGCTCGTTTTCTATGCAGCCGTATACGCGTTGATAAAAGGAATTGTGCGATTCATGAACCGAACATGCAGACAGTGATCAGTTCCCAAACAAGTGGTTGAAATGTATCGAACAGCATCCTGTTTATCACTCTTATAGGCCACTACTGTTTACTGGTTGGTCAGGCTAATTGTTCACTGGTTAAATGAACGACCAGTCGGCGGCCGGTTTCGAATAGTCTCACTGTAGACCTACACGGTCGGTGAGATATAACCCAGCCACATTAATTCTGATCATGGAAGTGAATCACTTTACCCTTGTACATTGCAAGCCTATTCTGAAGGTGTTGCAAATGTACGTCAATGAAATTCAGTTGTTTGCAAATAAAATGAAACCATTTAATCACAGAAATTTCGACCTTCCAACTGATTTTCTGATTTCCATCTGAAGCGACGTGACATGTATCAGATCACTCCGTTGTTACAACATTCTGTTTTGTTAATCGGTTAGAGGGTGAATAATCATTTTGTTAACCTACTGAAGCTGTGTGAATATATAGTGTATAACAGACGGCTCTCATATCACTACAAGGTACCAACACAAATGACAGGTTCTTTTGATGCTGCCCAATATTTCAGTCCACATCCTGCCTATGGTTATGCTTCATTCGGTTTATTCTGCTCCCTGTTAATTCCCAAACGGATCCAACCTTTGAGGTGTTGGACAAATGCACACTGTTTTCATTCGGTGTAACAGGTCGCTGATGTAAAACTGATCAAATTTGTTCCGCGCGTCGATGATTGGAAATGCGACAAGACAATCTTAAACATATTTAATGCAATTAGAACCAGGTAGATATTAACCGTACACTGACTATTTGGTGTCAAAAATGGAAAATAAGCATACCACTTTACATTTTCAGAATCGCATTATTCACTTCGTAAAGTGTTAACAACTTCTCACTTCAAATACCGTTTGATAGACCGTTCAGTTATTCGTACTTTTGAGTTATCGTACGTTTGTTTTTATAATCAGCCACGTGACCGGAATGTTGCGTCCAGTTTAATAAACTCTTTCTGCTTTGTCTATTCCCACTTTTGCATGACCACATTAGCTGTCTTACTCAGTCCACTTCAAACCACTAATGACGAGAATGAATGAAGATTAAGAATGATGGTAGACATTTTTGTTTGGTATAGGAAATCGATGCTTTCTTTCGTATACTCATTAAACAAAGCAGAAACTTAGATGTTGTAGAACAAGTCAGGTTCAGAGCAAGATCTGTATTCACTACACCACACACAACATCTCATCTAGTCTGTTATGGACACTGCATATATAGGTCATTGTCAAACAACCTGATTGGCCAATGCAGATATGGCGTACATGATTGGCTGCAATCCACCACATCCTTCCCTTTTTAAAAAATCTTCGGTATTCTTCGGTTTCAGAGAACGAACTCGTTGTCTTTAGTAGAACTGAATTCAACGCCTCCGGACCTTGTGTTCTGCGTTTCCTTCCTCCGTAGATGCACTCTGTTTCTCCTTAATGTTCCGTGATTTGAGCGTACCACATAAGAACGCTCACCGTCTCGTCCGTGTACGATTCCTGAGGCCCATCTGTCAAATTCCATACCGAACGGCTGAATCCCAACGGTATCCCCCTCGTCCAATCTTGGCAGCTCGTGAGACCCTTTGTTATACACTTGTCTTTCTGGTTCCATTCGTTGTTTCAAACGTTTTCTTACGGTGTCTCACATGATAGTTTGTAGGGCTAGACGATCTTCAACAAGTGGTACTCGAGTTCTCGTTCTTCTTCTCATGAGCCGTTGAGCCGGACTCAAATCTATATCTGCAGACGGGGTGTTTCTGTGTTCTAGTAGTGACAGATAGGTGTCTTCTTCGGTTGTTAAGCATTTCTTCATTATTTTCTTTGCCTCCTTCACAGCAGATTCCACTTTACCATTAGACTGGCTGTGGTGTGGGCTGGAGACTTCGTGTTTAAACCGCCATTTGTGCTGAAAACTGTGGACCACCATCTGATTTCACATACTCTGGAATGCCATATCTTGCCAACTGGCCTTTCACTCTGCCTATTCTCTCCTCGGCTGATGTAGCATTTGACTTCTCAGTTTCAAAAAAGTCGCTGAATTAGTCCACCAAAAGTAGATATGACTTGTCTGCATGCGAGAATAGATCAACCGTTACGTGTTGCCATGGTTGCTTGGGGACTGAGCGGCACACCATGGGTTCCTTTGGCTGTCGAGTCCCGTACTGCTTGCAGACCATACAGGTTGAAACAAAGTCATTGATATGACTAGTCATACCTGGCCAGTATACGGTATCCTTAGCGCGTCTTGTACAACTACGCACACCGAGGTGCGAACGGTATATTTCTTGCATAGTGAGTTTTCTGGCAGCTCGGGGAATAACCAAACGTTCTCCACGGAACACAAGACCTTTTTCTGTGATCAACTTACCTCGGACCTTCAAATAAAGACGAACATACAACTTAATTTAATGAACTCTCCGCACCGCCACTTTAACCAGTACTGGACCATAATGAGCCATCATAGCATAGAAAGCATTATGAATCCATTGCACAAAGTTAACAGCTATGGGCATGAACAACGATTCCAACAGTGATTCATTCTGATTTAACAGTTCATGTATTTAATCCTCAGTTAACATACAATCGAACCCACGAAGTCTTTCAAAATTTCACTTGAATTTACAGATTATTTTCAACGGTGGCCCACTGGGTCTACTTATGTGGGCTGTGTTAGGACGATATTGTTTGGTGTATTATTGTCAATTTTAGGACAGGTGGTGCAGCTGAATGTCTGGTTACTTTTGTATGGTTGACAAAGTCACTTGAGTTGTGCGTCCGAGGCATTCAAAGTTAACCCTCTGCGTGGTGTAGATAGCCGTTACTGTTTTCACGAAATCACGATTCGGTGTGCGCTTTGTGACCACTAAGCGAAATAGCCATGGGGACAGAGTGTGATGGTTTGATGTAGGCCTTTTCGGTCTAGTTCACAACACAAGATAGTTGCCAGTTGGTCGAAAAAGACCACTTGCACGGTGGATCAACCGCGATGTCATATGTTAGGTTTGCGCAATGCTTTTATGTCAAAGCACCTTCTCCAATCAAAGAGCGAGCAGTATTCGTGGTCGACAACAGTGAAAAAATTCATTCTTATCACCTTGATTTGCTTATCATTAATTATATAAAGCCAGGCTCTTGTTTTCTACTTCCAGCTATTCTGGTTACCTTGTTATTGTTCAGTTTATACTGCCAAATCATGACCTGAAGGTTGGACTTCCAAATTTGAGAGCTATATATATATGCAGATTAATTCGAACCGTTCCACAACGAGAACCAAGTCATCGTACTAATCAACATCTATACTAAATTGTCCGGTGCGTTTCTGATTAACCCCCTAATCAAGCAAACGTGTTGTCAAAGCCATGCTGAAATACATATGCTGCCAGGGTATACTCTCAATTTTGCTAACCGCCAACCTAATACATTTCTCTACCAGCAAAGTAAAAACCTGGCTAAATTTTATAATCTACAAGGACTTGTGTACAACTTTGGGACATCCATATTTCGACGGAACGGCGGAATTCATTGACCTAATGTTTGAGTTTACTATCAGCTCTGTCAACTCGAGGACGCTGCTTGCAAGAGGTGGCATTACACTACACAACTGTGCCACGCTTTTAAGTCTAAAGGTCTTCGATTACCTTGTTAATGTATGGACACTAGCAGTTCGGATTACTTCCTAGATTGTGATCTGCGACCAACACGTAAGATAATCCCGCACTGACACTACACGTTGATAGTGGATAACACCCGATCTCCACGAAGTTGTGATATGACTTCGACACCAAAACCATAATTAACTGTTGACATCAATTGTCCAAATGAAGAGGCTGATAATAAAACGGTTGGTCTGAACGCCTTTCCAGAAAGACTTTCAGTCACATTTTTGGACAATAATCAACGATGCTTAACACAGGACGCTAAAAGACTTGATTACTTAGTCAACAGACAGGAACATGAATTCGGTAAAGATTGTGATGATCTAACAAACATTTTTGTTACGCAGGCTGCAACACAAGAGGGTTGTCTAATGATAAGTCTAGATTGTCAATACGGTGGATCAGTTGTGATGTTGTCTGTTTGACCAATGCAATGCGGACTACGTTCTGCATCGAGACAGAGTTATCTTTTTGGTCAGTAACATTACTGTGATATACATCATACTTCACGCCCATTACTCTGACAAGTTCAGCATCACCTATGATTCTTCTGCGTCTTTGTCTCCTCGACGTCAATAGATTTGTTAGCTCAGTTTCGTCCAACAATCAGTGCGCGATTCAATCGCCTGTTCATATCAGTAGTATTTCAAAGTGTAATTACTAGATTCTACGTATGCCTATCGCTGTATTATTACCTGCGCGTATACACCATTTCGTTTGTCTCTGGAATTACCATACCGTTTAAGAATATTTCGGATTTTATTTTCTAGTTGTTTGGTGATTTGGGATCAGCTCCAAACACTGATGCATGGTTGTTGGTTAATTTGACGAAGATTATCTGTTAAAAAGTAAGCAACTTCGTATTCTAAAGTATCAACTGTTTTTCCAGAGTACCTATAACATTCTACCATATACTGACAAAATAACACAACTTCTACTGAATAACGTGAAGCAGGCTAACTGTGATCTGCCTCATCTTCATAGCTTTGTTCTATCTTCAACTAAACAGTATACACCAAACTGTGTTCATAATAGCGATTGAAAATTGTTTATCCCAGCTACCATCAGAAAAGTGATTGACAAGTAGTTCGACTTTTGTTGGTCTCTGCAACACCACACACGCCAGCAGAACGAACACATGGTCTGTGCTTGTGCATCAGACGGTAGTCTAGAAAATTATACAGTAGACCAAGGAGCTACGTTATCGGGGTTGCAGGAATTACATAAATTTTATACGTATAACTGAAGGAATTATTTTACATACCTTCTTGCAACCCCGGTGATTGAGCTCTGTGTCGGGATCCAAACAGCCCGATACGTAGTTTATGATAGAAAGCACAAATTAATGTGCACAGAAACCGATGGTTCACAAGATTGCTCATTCTGACTGCTATCGTAAACGTACATTCTTAAAGTTTTACACAAATCTAAGAGATCAGGGAAACTTCTGGGAAATAAATGTTATGATCAGATCCGGTTTACAAAATTGCATGAAAAGGAACTGGAAAAAAGAGACCGAAAACCGTAGCCTGTGGCCTCTGTGCAGTGTGCTTGGAAGCAGTTTATCAAGTGTAAATTCGAATGCACTTCGACAGCGCAAAATACACGTACAATAACTTACACATTTATGGCTCTCATGTATGGGCTGTTGGAGTGTGTGTAACCAACACACCAGCGGGAACCTCAGTCATCAGGATTCAAGATGAAGTTTAGGCCAATTTCTTCAATGTGCACATAATGCAGATTGTAATCACTGTCAAACTTTGAGTCTTAGTAACAAGTAGTTTTCTGTCTAAATAGCCAATCGACAACCACCTAAAATGGTTATTCTATTTGACTTGACACCCCGTTACTGTTGCAGCCAACATAATGGTGACTATTCGGTCATGTGGCCTGGTGGTTGTCATGTGCCTAAATTCCAAATGTGAACCAACGCAACTCAACATGTGCATTTTACATACGACGTTTAAGCCCTCACTTCGTATACCTGGGTCAATTAAAGCACCTTTCATAAACGCTCCACAGTAGGCAAATAAACTGGGTGTTCATCGTGTACTTTGTGTTCACACATGTAATGTGCGTAGTTCGAGACTTTTAATGAGGTTAAGAGAGTATCTGAAACGCTTGTATGTTTTCTTGTCGTATCTGGTCTACAGGGTTTTTGCCGTGCAATAGATTGTGTTATAACAAGTCCATCATTCCCTCCTCAGGACTAGTTTCGATGTTCGCCTGACTAAACGTTTCGTTAAACCATGGAACTGATTCCTACTGCTACAGAATGAGAATCGTTTTGGGGAAAAAACTACAGCTTTTGCCTTGATCAAACGCGAGTAGGCAGCTACTACACACTGGCGTGAAACCGCTGGTATTTTTTGAAAAGTATACACGGAAATAGTCCTGGGATTTTATAATTAAATTTTGGCAAGTATCGGATATCTGAATTTCACAACACCTCTCAAAAGTGTACTCACGTTCAGCCAAATGGGATTAAGATGAAAGCAATTTGTTAAACGAAGCGTAATTGAAACGAGTGAGTGAATCCAAAATTCTCTTTGATAGTTTGACCATTCCCTTTGAAAATTGAAGTGATTACCGGAAAAACCACAAGTAGAATCCTAGGTAAAACCGTGAACAGCAACACTGTGTTTAATCTGCGTAAACTGTTTACCGCGAAACCATGACTACCGTGTTATGTGTTACTTTTCTTCGATTTGAGTAAGCGATCACATAATCCGATTTTGTTGCATTAATTAAACAGTCCTGGTGTCACCTGCTTTTTTGGCTCATAACTGAAAGTGGGTAATATTGATTTTTGTAAAGTGAACACCGGTAGCATTTTATCGTTGCATTTACAACGTTTAGTATAGGTTTTCCGGTAAGTTGTGTCGTCAAAAGTGCGGACTAGCAATGGGGATCGTCGTTAAACCCTTTATTGGCCGACAATTTCAAGGCAAAGCATGAAAGTAGTTCATTATATCATGTAAAATCTCTGGATCTTTATAAACGATTTGTGGACGGTAGTATATGCATGACAGAGCGTCAGTGAAGCACTGATTGACTTCAGCTGCGCCCCCAGAAATACCCGATATACGCCGGAACCTGACTCACCCTAGATATGGCGTTTTTCGACGTGTTTTTATCACCTCGTGAGGATGGCACAGTATAACGTAAAGTATATCGTGAAGCAGTGTGGTCTGGACAGTATACAAATTTCCGTAGCTTTGTACTTTTGAGGCAAAGGAGAATTTAGTTCGATGTTCACTAGATGCAGCTAAAAAATGCTCAGATTACACTATGGAATAAGAAAAATGGTATATGTTTACCATACTGCTCGAAAATGGTCATCCAGAGTAGTTTATTTGTAAGCACATGCTAACAGACACAAAGATAGATAAACCGCAAGTTGTAGACAAAAACCGGTTTATAATTCGTTACTATTCAAAGACAATATCAATACCGAAAATATAACTAACAGACTAAACGTAACACTCAACAAAACCTATTTCATGGCTCAATTACGTGTTCGATTCGCCTCCACACAAGTTTTGCGTCTCCGTCTGAAAGATATATTGTCTTTTCCTGTAGAACAAGTTACATGGGCTACAGAACGAGGCAATTATCTGAACACATGCGGCAGCGTTATCCGAAAGTCAATGAAGGATTGCTTATCTGCAGTCGCTGAGCACAGAGTTGAATCAAACCATCTGTTAAACCCCGCCAATTCTTCTAAACCGAATTGGGTCAAAAGTCATTCACTAGCCATCGCAAAAACCACTGCCCGTTATGCTCACAGAAACATCTGACCAAAACACTGAACCTTTCATAGCCATGCACCAATACTCCGGGTCGATCTGCTACGTAGGGCTGCCAACTTTTTATTTCAACAACGTTTACAACTCACGTCACTGGTGTTACATAAACAGATCTCACGAATCAGACTAACCTGTTGTTAATGGTAACAATTCCTTAATCCTTATCGGAGAAATAAGTCTGTTTTAGAGATAGTTCTTTGCGCTCGATTTTATAGATAGACCATAATAAATAGCAGCCAAGAGAGGTCCCAAGAGACATCTCGTGGCTACGCATCAGTTTGTTTATAGCCTTTGTGTTAGTAATATAATTTTATATTAGAAGTACACAAGTCAGGAGGCGTTCAAGTTCAGACTTTGGAATAGATAATTCGAGTTAATTCACATGGACACGTCGGCGTTGATTGGAATACTTCCACGTGGGGATATGTGTGTGAATAACGAATTGACATCCGTGCTAGTCATTCACTTCTTGTGAAGATTGACCTTATCGAGAAGTTCAGCAGTTTGGAACCTGTCTTTCAGTGAATGTTTGTACATTGCCTGGTCCACTGGTTTTAATATCCCAACCAGCTACTTTGCTAACTAATGTTGAGGTGAGTCAGACATCGACAAAACTGATCGCAGTGGCACTTTATCCTTGTGAACATTGGACAATCCATAAAGCTGAGACGAACGAGAGCCTGTGGGTTGTAAAACCCTCGCTGTTTCTGAGTTTATTAAGTTCATTTGATATTCTTTGCTCGAACTCAATGGGCGTATCAGAGGTATTATCAACCACGAGCTTGGAACCGTCATTCAAGATAGGTGTTAGGAAACGCATCTCCTAACGAAGCAGCTAAGGCAAATCACGTCATATCGATTGATCTATCTGGTGTCGAGTGAACTGATATGTTTCACTTCACTCAGTTAAATCGGGGTGCAGCTGCGCGATCGAACGCCTGTATGTTATCTGAACTGTTTTCTGGCGTACACTTTCCGATGCCTCCTATGACGCTGTGATTGCCATACAGGATCGTCTCGTTTCATATGCTAAGCATCTTGTCGGCCATGTATGGTACTCATTTCAGCCCATAAATTTAAAGCCTCCGTGGCCTAATTCTGACATAACTCGTCTCGTCCTCCAAATAAACGTTGCTGCCGCATCTATTCTCTTTCTTAGTTCTCAGTCAAACGATTGAGCGCGTACCAAAACGGTCGATACGACAATAGGCAACAATTTTCCGATATAATTCGATTTATCAAGTACTACTGCTCCTGGTCCTTTTTCACGATGCGAAATCACCAACGTGTTCTTCCTTCTAAGCTCTTCCAAAGCATCAATGTGTTTTGGTGTGAGCGCACATTTCTGTCTGGAACTAGTTGTGCGATACTGATGTTCAAGATCGACTAATTTTGCTTTAAATCACTCCCCACTGTCATTGGAGATTTGGGTCAGTTTAGAGAGCTAATCAAAATGTAGTTCAAAGTTAGCGCGTATTTCTATGCTGTTTCATTTTTCACGTAGTTACCGCGTCAGCTAAACTGGCATGTCGGAACGGCATCTGAATTTCCGAATCTCGGATCACACCCCAGCATGGGTGAGGAAACATGTGGCGCAGATGCAAACTGATACCTATGTGTATGCCCAGCAATCGCCACACAGACCGCCGGCATCAGCGATTGCTCGTCATTTCTTGGAGAATGCAGCCATATAACTGTGCATTATATAGCCTGGTGATGAAGCACTGAAAACAAACTGGTTTGCTTAGCGTTTCTTCCCACGACTAAAGCGGGCAAGCTCACGACACAGACAATAAATTTTACAAGATTAGACCTAGTAAACGACCTACGATGGACCGATATTCAACGTAGCTGGAAAATAGTTCAGAAACTTCTATCAAAAGACCAACAGATGATATCGGAGAAGAATGTGTCTTCTTAAAATGTGGAATGTGATGATACGCATTCGAAGAAAACCTTGGACGTGAACCATTAAACATAACTTTAAATTATAGTAACCTTGTCAGTAAAATGAAGAGCTCTCGTCAGTCTATGGCGTAACATAATGTTTGAATAGTTTACAGATTGTGCTCAGTGAGGGACTTTGTTATCAACTTACGATTGGAACCAATCAATAATTGCTGCAATGGTTGGTTCATTCTGGTAGGAAGATTCGAATCAATTCATTTGAACTCTTGTGAAGGCTGCATGGAACCAGCTGATCAATTGAGCCATTGTACAGCGCAAGGAAGGAATATATCTGTAAGTGCCGCACTCTCAGTTAATCTTTCGCACTTGTCAATGGAATGGGAATGCTGTTTGCATAAGGCTGAAGAAGAGTTTCACACCGATAAGCATGCGAATCATTGACACATAGAGGAGACTTATGGCGATTTTAGCATGTGAATTAGAAACGACTGTAAAGCTAACATCCTGACAGTATCATGAAAACATGCTGGATATTTTAGCCTGCATGGAGTAAACACGTACGTCCTTATTGATCTTGTGGAAAAAAGTGCTATACTGTAAGAATAAAAGTCGGATTGTTTGACAATCACTGTTCACAGACGCCAATATTGAGTAAACAGCAGTCAATTTATTACGTTTATTTTGTAGCAAAAGACGCGCAAAAGGAAATTTTCCCAAACATTTTAACTAGTTGTCATGTTTAACTGTTGACCCTTTTCTGACGGGCAGCTTACTCGTGAATCTGCTTGATTGCTCCGCTTTTCCATAGGCTAGCAGTTCTCTTGCTTTGCTTCAGAGGGGATTAATCCGTGTGATATTTGTGATCGCCTTTTGTAGGAATGTCTAGCGTGTTATTGTTCCGTTTCGCTTGCTGAGTTGACGGACGACTCCTGTACGCACTTTCGAACCTTTTCAAATATCAGCCATCTGGCGCATCATCATCCTGAGTATTCGACCATCTCGTCTCCTCCAGGTAACCTGCAGTAAGTGTGTTAACTGTTAGAGTAATGCTAACAGCCCCCAGTTTTGCACAGGTTAATAAAAAACACAACCTACTCTTTTAGGGCCACTTATCTGAAATCGATGAATCCTTCCTAGTACCATCCAATGTTCCACGTAGCTGCTGTCTGTATCATGTGATCACAAGTTGGTCAAGTGAAGACGTAATCACTTACTGACGAGTAATCGGATATTTGGTTAATTTCAAGTTGAACATCATTCATTTGATTGCAGCCTTCGCATTCAAGTAGACGTTCCAGCCAGCTCCTTTCGAAAAGAAGCACTAGGCTTGAGTTTCGTTCTCATTAGGGCTCGTCAGTAATGCTGGGATTAGAACTCCGGCCACGCCTTCATGAGGCATGTAACAGGCAAGCCAGACGTTCTGGCTTCGTGTACCAGTTACAATCGTAAGCCAACTTGGAGCAACGTGGAGACACCGGGGGACAGCGTTCTTCTGAAGTAAGGGTTCCAACGACAGTCCTGTGAAAGGAGACAATAGAAACAAGCGTGAGCCAAAGGCCCAGTAAGACATGCGCACGACTTACACAATCGAAAACAAAAGTGGCGCCAACACCACGGCAGCACGATGCGTTACACGCCAGCGTGTTGACCACTGCTCCATTGACCTCACATTATGCACGACCGAATTATCATATATAAACACTCAAACACTTCGGCTTGTGAACAGTGATTAGGTTGCCCGATCGTCTCGGTGGGAAACACGACAACTATCCTGTCAACTTCAGTCGATAACCCCGCACTTAGGACTTCCTAAACAAATCGAATTATCTATTAACTCACTGAACTTGCTAGACGATTTTTTAGGGACCACTGATGACTAGTTGGGAGTTTGGTTAATTTTATTTCGAACGACACCCACTTCAAGTGGCGGGAATTCTAATCCCGGCCGGGGCAAGAATACGCACCACTTGAGATTGTTTTTGCTCGGTTTTAGGATAAGCTGGTCATCCTCACCGCAGTTTGAAGATGATGTACGCCATGGTCGCAGCTCAGACGTGAGTGATTATTTGTGTGCTCTTTTTATTCTTCTCTGTTGTGATCCATTGTTTTATTGGTAAATAATATTACTTTTTCAGAAAATGTTTGTCCATTTATCAAAACCCCACTTGATGAACAACTCCGAGATCAGAATTATATTTGTTTACCGACCTAAGTGATGACTCAGAATCCACATGTAACTTTCGCTCACGTGCACAATTCTTTCTTCCTCTATCCATATGACCAAAATTTTCTCATCCGGTGCACCACACTTGACTTGTTAATTTGACCACATTCTTTTACTATCACATGATGCTACCTGTCCCCGTAGACCATTTTCCTCGAATTCATTACAGAACCAAGACAATCTGTTACTGAGATTCGAGTGCATAAATTCCAGTAAAACATTTGTCATTTCAGTTCATAAACGTAACAGTCGCCTACAATATGTGTTTCCCGGCTATTCAGAGAAGATACATTTGAACGCAGAGGCAACTGATCTGCATATTCTTGACAAGTCCGTACGACACGCACCTGTGAACATATTGACTTAACTTCCCTGCATTATGTGACATCCACAAATACGCACGTCAAAACACACCAACCTATCTCAGACGACGTCTATGCACAATCAAACTGGTCTTCACGCTCAGTGGAGCGGAAATTCTTAGTTGTGAATTTGTTAGAGTGATACCATCTGCGAAACGCAAAACCAGTGAATTTCATTCCAAAGTATTATTTGAAACAATTGAGTTTAGCCAGTTAAAATACCATTGGATACATTCAGTTAACAAAACAGAAATCAGACCCAGCAGATTGTTCAAACTATCGCCTGTAGAATGTCGTTGCATCTCTACAGGAATATATTGCAGGTTTGATTCTCACATAGCAGGGTGAAGCAATCTTAGTGAGAAGTTATTGGTGTTGCGAGTACACACGATAGGATGTGGGCTGAAATACTGCCAAGACGCCCAGACTTAGACAATAAGAACGACTTGTGTTCTCAGCCTATGCAATTGGCTCAAAAGCCTGTACCACAAGACAGTGGGTGGGTGGCGGTGGAAAAACCAGCACTTTTTTCGGAAAAAGTTGTCACAACCTTGTTTAACCTCCAAGCTCGAGAGCCAGGTGACTATGGTTTGTCAGACATTCATCTATTGATTTACCTGGTATGAGTGACTCTGCTGGCGTGATCGTCTAAATTATCTCAACACGTCAATCACATGTGCAAACCGTCACATCGCTTCAAAGTCCACTCTCATCGCTGGACAATAATGGCTGCCTGTTAAGAAACTGGCTACGCTGTCAGTAATGTGTAACTGTCAAACTTGACTGAAAGGCAAGCTTAGCAGTACACACCCTGTAGATCTTGATACATGCTGGAGCTAAATCCCACAGATCATTCACGAAGCAGGTACTGCATACGTGCAGCTCGTTTCCGTTCATGACCGCCCAGTTGCTGCCCAATGAACTTGTGGATATCCGTCCAGATCACATTTCTCCAAACCTTGCGGTTCAAAGCCAAGTCTTCTCATTATCTAAAATCGATGGTACAATGCGTAGGATTCACCTGGATAGCATCCTTGTATATCAATTTTGACTGCTAGAATTTCGTTTATTTGGATTCAGGTGTCTGTACAGTGGATGTGTTGAAACACGGTCATGGGCACGAAGTCCGACCACCGAATGCTCAAGTCGCTTCTTAGATACTACAAGTAGAAAGAACTTAGATATTGCACGTTCCGCTGATACGACGTTCAGGTTCCATCGCCGTAAGGCAGTATAGACAGCACCACTGAGTGATCGACAAGCAGCCTAACGGCCATTTTCAGGTTGTGGTTATTCAATTTACGTTTGTCAAGACGTCCGGAAACATCCATAGCCCACACCACATGACCTCGTAGCTCGAGGTTTGCGGACAAATCTGTTAACACTTTCCAAACAACACAAGTAATGCTCTGTTAAACAAAGCAACCTTTTCCCGCAACAGACAGTTTTCAGTACAATGTATTTCCCGAACAAATTTCGGTGCATCTCACCAGTTACATACTGCAGTCTGTGGGTTTACATAGCAAAGTTCAGTGAGCATTGTGAAGCTAGGAACCAAAATCTCGTGAGTGCCAGGCCTATTACATAGGCAGAACGGAACGACGGTTACGTAATCGAATCAACGAACACATTCCAGTTTGGGTTTGGAAAACGCTCATGGATACGAAAATACCGGACTCAAGTCAGAATGTGACAAGTCACAAGGAACCAGCATCATCGATCGCCCGACACCTGTTGATTTTTGACTCCAACTGAACCTCGAGAAGGCGTTTCAGATATGTTATACAACAAACATCGAAGGCTTCTCCGGTTCGCGGAGGCGGTAGCAATTAGCAAATGGAAGCTACTACTCTGCGCACAGAAAAGCTTGTTCGTCAGTACCAGATTGCTCTGCTAACTGATATGTATGGATGTGTGTGTGGACTGTGTGTTCGTTGATTTTGTTGTTTAGCTTCACAATGCCCACTAAACTTTGCTATATAAACCCACAAACTGTAGTATGTGCCCGATGAGATGCAGCGAATTGTGCTCTGTTAAACGTTTCGGAATACGCACTGCAGCCTCAAAATGCGGTGCTTCTGCATGGCTTTTGTGATCAAGTTGATTTAATTTGTCATCCACGTGGCAGAAATCTTCTCACCTGTCGAAGTCGTTTTCGTTGATGCGAATCCCAGAAGCAAGTATAGGAACAGCACATCCTTCAAGAGAAGACGGAAAGGAAGAAAATGTCTTGCCTGCACTGCCTTGTGCCGCGTTCACAAGAGCCGTGGCCGGCCGTTTTGGTTTGTCTTCGCTGTGTCAAAACAGCACGCTCTCATTTGCAAATAGAATCGAGCATGTCTTTGAAATAAATGGACGGGTTGGAGGGTCAAAACGCCAAATATTCAGTAGGTGCCGCGTCCGACCGGTAATCACCCTCAACCTTGTCCTCCACGGAGTCTTGAACAGCAGCTGTTACACGGCAATTAGCTATAAACTAGATAGTGTTGGGGTTATGACACAACCCTGTTTCACGCCAGTGATAATGTCAAACTCATCACAGGTCGATTCACATGATCAGGCCTTCGCCTTTATACCCACATGCAAAACTCTAATCGAATTAGCGAACTTACCTGAACATCCAAACTTACCAAGCACTATTCACAACACCTTGTGGCTCACGGAATCAATGACCATGGTGAAATTCTTGGAAAGGTCATACAAGGCCTTGGTGCCTTTCCGACACTTCTCTTCAATCTGTTGAGCAATAAACACCAGGTCGATTGCGTTGACTTGTCCGCAGTCCACGCTGCTGCTCAGGACTATTAACCTTCAAAACACCCTCATTAAGCCAGTTTAGCAAAATACTCGCAAGCATTTTGTCAGTGCAGCTCAGCAGGCTAAAGTATTAGTAGCTTTCTGTGTATTACTTGCTATCCGTACCTTTAAACAAGGATACGATGATGGCATTCTTGAAGTATTGTGACATTATTTCCTGCTACCAGATGGAGTGAACCAGCTGGAGAAAAGCACGTTCTGCCGGTCTGCCATTCTTCAGTATTTCACCTGGCAATCTATCTTCGCTTACAACCTTTTAACTGCGCAGTTGCCATATCGCTGTCTGCACTTCCGTCAAATCCCGGGCGAGAGTAAGTGAAATTTCAACGTCTTTTGTAGCAGACTGTTCACGGTTACCCAAACAATGGTAACAGAATGGTTTAGTAATCTACCAGGTTGCCCGCGCCAGACTTTCATGACGTTCTTTGATTAGGTGCATAAAAAGTCGGTGACCACGTCAACCAGTACTTTGGTAAACTGGGCAGATGGACAGAAAATCATCTTAAGCGAATCGTAGAACTACTTCGTTTGTTTGCGATCAACGTAGCCCTCAATACACTCACCTTGCTTCCCCATCAGTTGTCCTTGATTCCGCAAACACGTTCGGTGAGTTGAAGAATACTACAGGATGTCGATCTCTGATCTACGTTTTTCGGGGCCTTTGTTGGAAGTGGCAAACGTTGAGTTCTTCTCTCGTACCAAGTTAAAGATAGCCACGCTATTGTCATCGAGTCATTCCAGACGTTTCTAACGTTCATTACCAAACATAATGACGGCTGTTGCAGTAGTCTCTTCCTTCAACTGTTGCTAATCAACCCCTGGGGTAGTGGGCAGATGAGCGTCTTTCAGGCGAGCGGCAACTGCATTTTGAAAAGTAATCACTGTCTTACATTGTACAATAAACAGGTTTGTAAATATAGATAAACAGTTCGGTCTTGACCAGCCTATGATCTGCGTTACATTCAGCTCTGCGTATCAATTGCGCAATACACATTCCACAAATATCGTGATGCTGAACACTCACGTAATCAAGCAAATGATGATGACTGCTCCATGAGTGAGTCTATGTCGTGATGTCACTCGCATCCAGCTGGAATCGGGTATTTGTAATATCTAGCTCGTGAGTAGTACACTGGTGAAGCAGACGACCACTTTTACCGTTGACAGAACCAAAGCTGTAGGGTCCAAGAACTTCAGGCCAGACTATCGAGTCGTACCCGACTCGAGCGTTCAAGTCACCCGGTACAAATAATCGGTCACTCAGGGTTGTCTACAGTACTGTGGCGGACAGCTTACCATAGAACTGGTTCTTTGTATCAACAGTGTGACAAAGTTGAACCGTAAACACTAAGAAACATGACACACTTATCGCCACCGAGTCGCAGTCGCACGGATAGGATTTGAAGGTTGGTGTCTTGCGGTACGCCTCTCATCAAAACATTGATGCAAACAGCGACTGCGAAGCAGATAACGTGCTTCAAGCACCGTCTGTGGGTTAATCTGTCCAGTAGAAGTTGTACTAACCACCAGCTTCTTCTCAACGCTTTCCTTAACCTGCAAGCTTTGTTTCGTTCAAACCCGTTACGTCGATGCCATAGCAGCCCAGTTCCATCACGATAATTGCGGTTCGGCGTTCTGGCCGTCTTGCGGTGCTCCATCGATCTGGTAGCGTGCACACATTCCATGTTCCAACGGCAAGCATCTGACGTCCGCGGGTATGTCTCAAGTTCGTCTTTGTGCTACTTAGACTCAAGTGTGCATTGTCTGCTTCAAGATTCGTGCTGGGGGTTGTTAGAGTAGGGGTCATTTCGAGGAGGTGATGGTTTGGTAGTAGCATATTTTCGCCTATCCTATCGCAAACAGCAGATAGGGTAACCCGGTTTATCCTGCGCGATGATGGATGCACTGTGGCGTTTGTTTGTGTTGCGTAATCATGGCTTATATGGGCTTTGTATATTGTCAGGACGCTCAGACATAAACAGAAGAGCGACTAAGACCCCTCAACCGAAACCCTTGTCTCAAAAGCCTGTACTACAAGGCAGTGGACGACAAATATACACACACGAATACAACATCATCCAGCTCTAGCAACAGTCATGTTACAGTAGCTACTCACAGGTTCTTGAGCTTATGCATTCAATAAGTTCACATCACACATACATAAGACACCATTGTGCAGAAGAAAAAGTCATAAACACGCAAAACCAGTCCCAGCACGAATAAACATTGAATAGGATCGGAACGTAGCACACTGGAACTATCGGCAAACAGCACATCTGACTTTTGTCTTGCTGCTCCCCTTTGACCAATTTACATGGCTGAACCTTCAAGGGCCACCCACATATCCACATATAACCCGTACACGCACACAGGAATAATGAACTTGTTCATTTACCATGACAGTTTCAGACGGACGACCATGACTCATACGACGCATCACTGTTTGCAAACCCTCTGACATGTTACAACCAAGCCAGCTGACGAGCTGAACCGTAGACATTGTGATTTGATTCCTGCGTCAACCATCTAATAGTGCATCGAACCCAACAGATAAATCGATGAGACGTGTGGCAGTTGAAATTCATAGAATCCGTCGATGTTCTCAGCTGGAGTCCATAGTTGGTAACCACAAGTTTGTACTGTTATATAGTGTCCGAACGACAGAGTACTACTACTCGACAGAAGAAATGAGATGGAATCTCAAAGCAATTACATACCCCTGGAAGCCAAAGTTATGTCACTCAACAAATCATCCGGAGGCTTGATTTCAGACGCTTAATGGATTTTAATTTGAACCTGGTTGAAGATGTGATAATACATTTGGAAAGATCCGGATGAAGGTAACAATCAGATTTTGACGAAATCTGGAAAACAAAAGACGTGTTTTGAAACGTCCATGTATTACCGTGTGGCTGAAGTGAGAAATACCGCCATTGCCAAACAAATCTTCAGGAAATCTAGAACACAGTTTAGAAGTCTCGGTAAGCAAATCTGAAGATTACCGTTTAGTGTAACCTGGGTAGAATACAAATGCGTTCAAAAAACGGGATCAACTTTCAAAGGCCTGCATATAAAACCCCACCGTTTTTCAAGAACAGGCATCGAATCATTGTTTACTCTCAGTAAGCATTTGGGTCAGCAGACAACAGTACTGTTGAAAATAAGTCTCGGTGCGCTAGAAAGCAACTTGGAGTAGCCAGAACTTGCAATTTTTGTCGACTGTATCAGTTGACTATAAACGAAGCTTCACTCGAGCAGTTTCACAGAGTATATCAGACTTTCACTCGTGAATGCATGCAATAAATGGAAGCGATATTATGATAAGTCTTAGTCGCCAAAGTTTACCCGGGGAAACAAGCGGAGGCCGATCACAGTGGATATAGGCAGAGTTGCAATGAATGGAAATTCTTATCATACAAACAAAAACACAAACAATTCTTATGGCTTTCAGTCACAAAAGGAAGTTCCCTTTTAAATGTTCACTGAGACTCCCTAAACATCTTTGTTGTGTGTGCAACAGTGTGTAACAGCGTTACTTCACTTCGCTGCACACAACCAATCAGTAGTACGCTCTACGTAAACTCCCAATAAAACTCCACTAGTAGTGTGTAAGAAAATTTATAGAGATTTAGACGTCAGTATTAGTCACAATACTCGGTGCATTTTTAAGTATGTGATATATTTATAATGCCCCAAGTAAAATGCTTTCGCGGTACACTCAGGTAGCTTTTGTCATGTTCCATTTAGGTCGCAAGTCATGTATTATCACTCTACATACAACTCACAGACTCGTACACGGTTAAATAAGATGGATTTTCAAAGTAACAATGAAATGAACAACTATTTTTTCAACTCCCATATTTCATCTTATTTTTGGGTTACGTTCTGCCAAATTTTAATAAAACCGTATTTGAAAACTTTACTCGCATAAGTAGCGCGAAACATTCTGTTGTATATATTTACTACATGAGTAAAACTATTTTCTAAGTGAAATTTATTTTCTGTGGTTTTTCTCTTAAAATTAATGTATCCTTTAGGAATTCACAAGATTTTTTATTCCTAGTATCTCGTTGCAGAATTTAAGTTTCAGTCTATTTAAGTGCTACTGGTCTTCATATGAAACACCATTTGTAGACGTTTTAAGATCACACTCACGGGTGTACTCGAATATTCGAGATGACCACTACAAAAGGTTAAATCGCTAATGTGGGAGACTGTCAGGCAGGAAGTGCGAGCATTCCAACTCTCGGCGGAATACCCCAACACAGTCGGGAGGTGCGTTCAAAAACCCACGGTGTGCGGATGTAGAACGACGTGGGCGACCGGATGAGTCATCGCTCGACCGGATCGGACCAACGGGCGAGACGTGGCAGCCGAAATAGAATGAATGACCAAATTGAAGGCGTGATTATTCCAACACTGTCAGGAATATCTCGGCACGGCTGTAGAGTACGTTCAAAGCCTACAGTAGATAGACGGAGGATAGCACGAGCGATCGGACAAGCTATCGCTCATGGAAATCGGATCAACGGACGAGGAATAGCAGGCAGAAAACCCACGGGTAGAAGGCGCCAATCACACACGTAAACCGGGTAGAAGTGCACACGACGCGTGAACGGAAACCTGGGGGTGTTGTGGACTGGAATGCTGACTCATAGGCGCGAGCGCGCGCGAAGCATGTGAACTAGCGTGTTGGGCAATAAAGATTGTGCTTTACTGAACGCCTTTTCGCTACACTAATTTTCGATAAAAAAAACAATTGCTGTGATGTTTCATTCAGATTACTGAGAAAAGAATGAAGCTGTCACAATATTCCTTATGGGAAATTTTAAAAGGCATTGTTAAAGTGAATTCTTATTGGCATCGTTGAGCCTTGTTTTTGGGATAATCTTCTGAACCATCAACATGTTCCGAGTTAAATGATGTTAACGGAAAATTCAGCTATTATTATCTGTGTACTGACAGCTGATAGCCAATCATGATTAAGTTCAATCAATGCTGGTGAAGGTTCGGTAAATATTTTACTAGTGTACATTTTTGAGGTTGGGTCGATTCAGATAATCAATCTTACACGCACTGAAGGCATCGACAAAGTCTTGACAAACATGTAGTAAACAGGTAGATGGGGATGGTAGTACACGGTTACCGGTTGAAATAGTCGGGTTGAGCTGGTGATTACGCATCCACCGGCATCCGAAATAACGTCGTAAATACTACATCAGTTACATCGTTTCCCAAGCGCGATTCAATGTCTTGCTCGTTTAATTGCGCTTGTGATGCGGACACATAGAAGCTAATGACCAGAATTCTGCATCGCCCCCAAGTTCCTCCGACGTTTTGTTCATGTTTACACAATATTGAGTGTTGGGATGGAACCGTAACTGGGCAAGGGTAAGCCATCTCTGATAAGGTGTATGCTCTGAAGTTTTTTTACCCGGATCCGTGTGACAGACTGATCAGTAAATAAATGCCACCACTCATCACATTGCGACAGTGTTCACCCCACACTGGACTCAAGAATCGTGAAGGTTTCCACTTCTATAATATAACCAGGTTTTTTCAGGTTATGTGGTATTTCATAAGATTAATTGGATGCGTAGTTTACAAGTTTACCACCTCTGATCAAACTGAAGATACTCACCCAACGTTTGGGCGAACAGAGAAACTGAAGAGGTAACTTGCAGTCGGTGCCTGTCAGCAATACTCCTTGTTTTCAGGAATATGTACGGAAAACGCCTCAAAATACGAAGTGCTGCTTCGACACCTGAGCATTCCAACACAAGCAATCCGTTCAAACCTGTGAAAAGTCTCACACATCCCGGTAGCACTCTCTTCGGTTTGTAATATTGCAAGGGAAATATTAGACTTTGCCAACCTGCGTCATCCACTTGTCACTGAGTAAGAAGATATCTAATGCTTTGTGTTGTGGTTTGCTTTACGGTTCGAAAATCTAGTCTGTTCGCGACGAATGTATGAACAGATTTGTTGTGTTAAACCATCGCTGTCTTCGCCTAACAGCTCACGTCAGATAAAATGATCGCGGTTGTTTGCCAACGCGTACCACGAATCGCTTGTCATACGCAACCAGTTGGTTGATTATCCAATCTGCACGATTTTTGTTGGTTGGGTCATGTAGTTCCCATGTCAACTGAGTGTTTTGCACCCCGAAAAGTATTTATTGAAACCACCAGCAGTAAAAACCGCATAACGGTGTAACACAGAGTGCTGCTGTGTTGTTGACATCATTTTGGTTTTCGGTTGTGTCGTGTGCATGTCGTACTGAGCCTTTGGCTCACATTTGTTTCTGTTGTCTCCTTTTACAGGACTATCGTATTTCCACGTTGTGCAAAGTTGGTTTACGAGTGTAACGAGCACATGAAGTCAGCACGACCGGCTTGCCTGTTAAGGTGGTCAAGCAACGACGGGGTCACGAATTACGAAGGCCCTGACTGTTCAACTGAGTAAAGTGGTTGGATGTCGCCCATCTGGTTGAGTTCATCCTAGTTATTCGAATCGCTGTTAAGATGCCAGTGTGCAGCAGTTAATGGCACGCCTGTACACACATGATTTGTAATCTTATAGCATCGCCCTGAACGGCCAACTGTTGTCTTTTGGTAACACAGATTTTGCGGTTTATTATATGTTACCGTTTATTTGAGAGGCCATTTGAGCCCCCTCTTTCTTCTGATCGGACTCACGAGCATTATTTATGAACGGGTGAGTGAATGACACACGCAGCTGAGATTCGATTTACATCACTAAGTATTTTGATAAGATTTATAGAGCAAATAAACAACCAACCGTTTGTGAGCTCGCACATTCTGTTGTCAAAAGGCATGGGGATGCCGCACATGTACAGGAGCCCATCAGAAGGATGGGAAAAACTGATGGGCAGAAATACCATCGGAGAGAAACTTTCTAATAACTTGAGTTGTCATCTGCTGATCCAAGGCGCGCTGGCGAATGGCTGGTTCTCGCAAGATGGTGGCGCCGCTTTCATTGAACACTGATGGTCGTACAAAATAATGTAAATTGTATAGGTGTCCTGTACATTAAAAATAAACCCATATTAAAAATCGGTCTCAAAGAAAAAGACTGGAAGCCAGTATTTACCGTTTAGTAACTTCGATTTTGGACTCAGAAGAAGGATTCGGAAGAATATTCTCATCAATTGCTTTACAAAACACAAGATTTGCATGGGTTGATGTAATGCTCACAACAACCTGGAACAGCATAGACTATGAAATAAACTATCCAAAGTTCCCTGTAATAACGGACACTTCACTGGAACATTTTTCAAATGGTCTTCAAAATGTGACCAGGCACTCCGATTCGTTCAATTTGGGTTCATTCAAGCTTCAGTTTTCATCTGTTGCAGGACGTCTGTTGACCAAAAGTCATTCGGGACTTTACAACATCTCCTCAGTCAATGCCACCTGGGTTTTACTAAAGCGATTGAGATCAACATTTTGTGTGCCGACCCAATTATTTGTATGTCTTCGCTCCACGATCTTCTCCCATATAATTCTTTGTTTTTCTCCCTGTCGCCCTACATTCTCAAACAGTTCTGGTTTTTAATCTTCTTCCCGAAGAACTAATGCGAAGTAGCAGAACCAACGGCTTCCTTTCTCTGGTGGTTATGCTCAGCTGTAATGCGTCAGCTTTTCAGAGAGAGAGAAAGTATAACATTTCAGCTAAGTATGTTGTTTTGACCGGTTTTAAATTAACAGGAGAAGTTCCGTCGCTGTTCGCACAAAATCCTTTCTAGCAGATACAACAGTTGATAAAATGACCTTTGGTAAAGTATTGGGCAAAAGGACTAGTCAGAAACCAATTATCCGGTTCTTACGAGCATGACAAATGAATAATTTATGTAAACATTATCAGTATGTCCAGATATCCAAAATCCAGCGCGGCTTGACTGAAGGGACGACAGCGGATTTGTCCAATATCCGTCTTGCCTGCGTAAAACGCTGACCGATCCTAATGCTAAACCTTGCGAAATCAAGCTGTATAGCGTATTCGTCAGCTTTTTTTGTTAAAAACTAGCGAATCTGACAGTTTGCTCATCATTATAACTCTGTGTGTGTGTGTGTGCACACTGAAGCAAACCTATAGCTCATCAATTTATAAATACCTCACGATTGGCAGTTTGGGGTTTCGCCTCCTCCGTGTATCCTGTTCATCTCTCGAGGCACTGACCACAAAAGATTAGCAACGATAATGTGTTGCCTATACACGGTACAATATCTTCATTACACCATAGATACTGTGTGACACCTCGCTTATGTAATAGGTCAGAATCTCAATTATTTCACCCAAAGCATTCGGATGGTGTGGCTCTGAAAACAGTATTTGTGTGCAAAGACATCCAGACAGGCAGCATCAGAACCCGAGAAACATTCTGATTTGCCACGCTTAGTTCGGTACCAAAACGTCTGTGTTTGGTTCACATATTGAACATGTCAACAGGTTTCTCACCGCTCATTTACAAATGCGCTTTTACTGTTGGTGAGCACGCAGCTGACAGTTAGCCAACTTGTCTATCGTCCTTGTACACGTACACCGAAGTATCCGGTGGCGCATCAGTTATCTTCACTTGCCGTAATTATTGCACGACTAACATCGATTACGCCTGCTAAATTATAAAATTGGGACAGTTCATTGTCCATAAAGTCCTCAAAAGCAATCGAGAGATTATTTGAATAATGTCTACCGTAGCGTCCGAAACTGTTTTACGTGACAGATTGGCTGAGCCCTTGTCGATTTGATCGTAATGATGTCCATATCAGATAAAGTGCATTCCACCCATGTTTCACTCATTAACGGACATACAAAAAGCACCATTTTAACGCTATTCATACTCAGAGACATTAACATCCTGTCTGTGATTCTAAAAGGTTTCTCCCAAGTTGATTGTATCCGCACATCATGGAAGCATTGATTAGAAGTGGGTGACACCTTGTCTGATGGTTTGAAGTGCAAGAAAAGAATAGTGATAAAAATGATAACAAACGTGAAAATCAATTACAAACCGACCAGTTAGATATGAGTGAACATCCAGTGGGTGGTCAGGCGAGTACTGAGTATAATCAGTCATTTGGTGGAAGCAGATAGTTTGAACTAAGCTCCATACGATGTCTCCTTGTAAGTAGCCATAACCCACTAACGACTAACTGGTTGAATAGATACAAAGTGTGAATATATGGACTAGACTTAAACCGGATACAGAACGGCTTGTGATAAAACGACAATTTACGACAAAGAGGTTCCTAAGGACCAGATTAACATGTTGCAAAGTTTGAAATAGGACACGAATAAATGCTTGATTTCGACGACTGAGCAGAATAGGTTAGGAGCACAATGACGAAGTTAGCGATTTCAATGGAATGGGGTTCGTTGTTAATAAGTCAGAGATGAAATTGATAGAGTTAGTAGAAACGTGACATCATTGAAGTCAGCTGTACATGATAGAAATACGCGACAACGATTGGTTGCACATTTGAATGTACAGCTTATACTGACACTGATGTTAGTCAAGTGTATAAATCCAGCCTTCATTTACCCACTAGTCCTGAATGTCAAATTGTGCATATCATCTCTCGCTCTTATGTCTACTGTGAGCTATCACTTACTTGTTACATTCTCCCGCGCCTCACCTACTCGTTGAAATATGGGAACAACTTTGTCGGGTGCCTGTTAAACTTACGGGCTAAATCTGACCCCTCAGGTCTTGATCAAATTGTTATTTTTAGTCAACTACCATCAACAAAACTATCCAGGAATCTAACGTTAGTTCTCAAGCTGTAGTTCATTGTGAATTTTAAGCACCTCAACAAAAATTTTATGAGAGGTTTCTGATGGCAATCTGTCAGTTTTTACAAATTTATGACAAACATTTGCGGGATATGACCAACTACCACATGCAAACACGAATGATACCTTGATTCAAGTATTTCTGAACGTTTCCCGTTTGGACAAGGCGCCACCATTTTATTGTTTCGTATGCATCACGTGATATTAAGCGAAGGGGATTTGAGTAATCTGTGTCTGGATGTTAACAGTGACCGTATCATAACATATTGTTAGGGAGTATTGCGCTGGCGACAGTGTTTGGACGCGAAGCGGGTCGACAGATTTCTCAATGATAATGTGTGCTATTCTGTGCGTATTTACTAACCGTGCCTATCTTCCCAAACGCTGTGGCTGGGATAATTTGTGCCCAAGTCTATCATTTTTAGTCTATGAACATCAACTTTGATTATTACCTTCCTCCGTTTAGTCGGAATAGTCTGTCGTACGAACTGACAATACTGCCGCTTTATTTCACTGGTTCGGTGGATACCGCGTTTGGACAGAGCACAATGCACTGTCACCTTTGCATCAGATTTGATTACACTAACATGCTCGAAATGCGTTTCGTAATGACATCAGCGAGTAAACAGACGTCGAGTCAACGAATCAACCAACTCGAATGCATCAACATTTGACCCTGGTTCATGAATGGCAGCACCGTCCCCGGTTATTCGATAACTACTCATTGAAAACGAATGAAAATAGTTAGCACGGATTACTACGTTCAAATTACAGAGGACTACTACGAGTTAAAAATCATCCCCATTATCGTGATGATGATGAGCGTGAACCAATAATTGATGAGTAAGCATTGCAAATTTATTGCGGAGGGTTAAACTAGAACGGGTAAATAACCAGAGACAACATTATAATGGCTGTCTAGTGACAGCTGTACCATGACACATCCTTCTTCGCCCTGCAACAAAAGTACAATTTTGACATTCAACGGTAGAATAAAGTCGACGTACAACAGTTGAAACGGTGCCAACTGACAAGCTGGCTAGGCAGCCGCTGGAGGTTCCAGATTGGGTAATGCCCGTAGTGAATATGAACTATTCTGATAACAGTTAGGATTGAGAGAATAAAAGATAATACGGCTCAACACTTCCAACCGACTTACTGACACAGGTCAGAGTGTCATCGGAATCGGATCTTGGTTGTCTACCCCTGTTTTCAAGCCCAAATGAGTTTCGCTTTCTTAGCGATATGGCTGTTCACTATTGGTTTATAAAACTTATTGTTACTATTACAGAGTTGCCAACACTCAATCAGAAACAGTGCGTCAGCGCATTCTGGCGACCACCGAATCGATTTCTAGTAGATTACGCAACTCTAACCTGTGCTCTCAAAAGAAATTTGTTCAGTCCTTGCGGCTTCCGTGGCCACAGATCAATCACATTCAAGCTAACCACATACAAACATTCGACCCTGACCGTGTGACATAACATCCAGTCAAAGTCTAGTCTGTATCTAACCCGTTTTTGTGTGCCTTTATTGTCATTCGTTAACAGTCACTTCTTGTTTTTTGCGCTTTGTCTTACGACGTCTTGATACAACCTATGCAGTTTTGTTGACTTGAGAATAAATTATCAGTTACCCTGGCCTGACACGAATTATTCAGGCACTCGCTGCTTAAAACTGTTCCGCTAACCAGTAACTAGGATGACTTTTCTGTGCAAAAAACTGCACCCATCTGCTTATTTTGAGTGTCGCGAACATATCGGACTGACTGATTTTTTCCCGTCAATTCCTGAAGTGTCTCAGTTAATAGATGTGAACTTCATAATGGTATGCACCGTGTGGTGCGCAGTGGTCATTTTTAAGATCTAGACTTGCTGATTTCTAGAGTCAAATAAAGTCATCTTTACTGCACCATTGCTTCATTCCACACATTCTTTTCACATACACCAAGGAAACTTCGCTACGGAGAACATGGTGGACCTGGTCTTACCCGAAACGTTCTCGGAATAATCAGTTTCATTGTGATCACCTATGTGCTCAACACAGGCCAAGGTTTTTATGTCATGCCACTCTCAAAATTTCCTTCAGTCCACTCGAGCGACACCCACGAACTGGCCTCTTCTCCGCAGTCGACCTTACAGTCACACGAAATGATTTCTTTTCTTCTGCACGGATTGGTGCCCTCAGCATGCATACAACTGCAAAACCGTAATTACAATGAAGACCAAGTTTTCCCCAACTCTTTCCAACCTCTAGATAACCTAACTATGCCAGTTCTGTAACGTGAAAATCATGTGAAGTCTGACCAGTCTTTTGAGATCCCATCATAAATATGTACGTTCACCAATACATGGAGCCTCACAGCTGAAGTACCAGCAAACTTACTGTAGTGACATTCACCAGCGTAATGTATTGACGGTTTCTGAGGCTTGGCCACTCCATTGTATCCTCAATGCCGAAGCTCACTCATACAACGTAGTACCTTATAGAACAGATCAAGTCGACAAAGTCTGCGAAGGAGGGTTTTCCACGCTATTCAATCTCTCTGTTGTAAACCCTCCTAAACGATACGCTGGTTTATTCTTGATACAGTGGTGCACTTGATACAAATCAGATTCTCATCCTGGTACTAATTAACACGGAAATCTCGGTCCCGGAAATGCCGCAAGTGTCCCGCGATTTGGTTCCCAAGACAAGCCAAAAGTCGCGTGCAAAGGAAACCGCTTTGTTCCACCCCAACATATGCGCGACAAAGGCGATAATTACAAAGTATTTATAGGGCGCATAATGACCAAACATTCCCAAGGCATCAAAGAGATTAGTTACCAAAAAAGGAGTTAGGGTCGCTAGCGGTATAAAAAGTATCGACCGATTTGAACAGTTCAGCTAATTAGGTCTGAGTCAATCTTTTTTTTCTTTCTCACGACGGAGGCAACTTGGGACGGTAACAGGGTGAGCGCCCCAACACTTTCTTTATCTTCTGTAATTGACTTTTTCTGTCATCTCTGGCCAGTACTATTTTTGTACCGCCAACTAGATGAGTCTGTCCGGGTGCTGATTGGAATAATTAATCTCTATAATTCATTCTCTATTTCAAGTCGTATTGATTCTTTCTGAGCTTCTTCCGACTCTGTAGGTTTCACGGTTGTTTAAATCTATGGGGTTTCAGCTTTCTGAAGCAATTTTCGGTGATCCGCTGCCTAAAAGACTCTATTCTACGTGTGTCTAGTTCGTTATTTGGTTTTCTTCACGAATCTCACCTGAAAGCATCCTCAGTTCTAATTGGGCGTAACTAGATCCGCGCGGACTACGTTGTCACCACTGCTTTTCTCCAAAATTACGTTAACATTTCCCGGCAGTTTTTCAGTTCCATTGACCGCCATCCGTCATATGTATCCGTACTTCTTTAGATGGCTACAACCTTGTTTGTTGCTTTTTTCCTAAATCAACTTTGGTCATAAACTTTCTCCCTGTTCCTTCATGTTAGTACGAGGTGATGCATTGCGAAAAAGCAGCAGCTTTTGTGAGCATTTCCTTCACCCTAACCCCCTCAGCGTCATGCTCTACAAACAGTGTGACTCTGACGCAATATATTTGTTTGTTCTGAAAGATGATCTAAATCCTATTTTTGTCTCCAACTCAAAATCTATATACCCTTTACCCCTCCTGTTGCCACTTCCGACGGTGTAACCTGTTGGCTTAAACTTCGAAAGGCGTATGGAAAAAGACAACTTGAAACCAACAGAAGTTCTTCACTTTCAGTACAGGTAACTTTCATTTCTTTCACCTCTGCTTATTTTGACTGTCTCTGCCATTCCCCATCATTGTTCCTACTTAAAAAGTCGACCTTCAACAAAAAGAGTTTGAAACCATTCAACTACAAAAGGCCTCTGGGGTTGGAAAATATTTATTTGAACTTCGTAAAATGTTTTCGTTTAATCTTGAGCATTCTTTGTTTTTTTTCCGCACTGTACAGTCATTTCGCAGAAGCGCGGCAACTTCGTTCGACTGGAAGCTTATAGTTATTTTTCCTAACAACAGAGGCAAGAATTGTAGTGATCCTGTCTGCTATAAATCAGATGCCCTTCTTTTGATTATTTCAAACGTTTTGGCGATCATAGTGGATTATGGGCTTCCAGTTAACCTGAGATAGTATAACTTACTCCATGTTGCTCAGCAATGAATCCGACGGCAGTGCTCTTGTAGTCGCGGAATTGGTTTATTTCAATTTGAACATCACCCACGATTGATCGCAGCTGTCGCATTCTCATAGACTTTCCAGTCGCTCCCTTTCGAAAAGAAGCACTAGACTCGAGTCTAGTCCTTCTTTTCGAAAGGGGCCGACTGGATAGTCTATGGGAATGCGACAGCTGCGATCAATTGTGGATGATGTTCAAGTTGAAATAAACTAAATCCCCGACTACTCATCAGTAATGTGTTATTTGTCTGAACTTTGCATGTGTGTTCGTGTATGCGTCAAATGTTCCCGTAACACGATTTCTACACCCGCTGTCATACTTAAGCTGACTGTGTTGTCTGACAACTACTTCTCCTGCTGAGATTTCAATGATAAATAGTACTTACCTGTGAAATCTTTAAATCCACTTCCACTAAATGCTAATTTCTCTGTTAGGTCCATACGTTTCTCGATAGTTTGAGAGCAACTACACATCCACTGCGTCATCTTCTTTTCTTACATCCGTCAGTCTCTGCAGTCAAGGTTTAAAAATTAGTTGTCGAGACTTAGGCTCGATGCTTGTGGCATTTCACATGCTGTATGCGCTTTTTCTATTGGGTGTCCTCTTACTAAAGTCACTACGCTTGACAGTGTAGATGCATTTAAACAGGAGTTAGATAAACATTACGCACATCACCTCGTATAAATCGACTGAATAACTAGTGATGGATCTTGTCACTGATTACTGATGTGCTGAATACCTGCTTGCATGGCTCATGTGTTCTAAACCGCTATACATACTCACGCCACACATGCTGGCTTGTAAACCGCTGGTTATTACCTCATGACCACAGTCTTTTGTGAAGTGGGCTCATTGTGCAGTTATTTTGCGGAAATTCAAATCATATGCTTGAATCCCTGGTTAGTTATTTTTGTTGGGTTATTTGAGAGACTTGCCTATGTATTGTCTGTCGGCTGTTACAGTATGGCACGACTTCGAGACAATCTGATTTTATTGCTACTCTCATGTGATCTTAAACCGAGTTCGACGCGGCCTTATCTGGATCTTGATATACTTCCCCAACTCACCAGTGAACAATAGTTCAAACATTCTAACTAATGCAGCTTCTTTGGACTAACGTCATTGTACACGAAGAGTAGATACATGTTTACAGATGATTGGTTTCATTACGCTTGAATTCTATGATAATTGAATGCATAAGACAGCATGTTGTCTAACGGTATTTCGATAAAACGATGAAATCGACTGGTATGCAGAGGTTACCGTAAATCAGGTCCGTGAATATGACACCGACTAGCCAATTGTTGAGATAACGTCTCAGCTAACTCACGATACAGATCAATGAGTACAATTGCCCGTAATTAAGTTCGACATAGCCATACAAAGTATTGTCATATTGTTGATCAGTTTAAACTGCTGTACACATCATAATTTCACCAGGGTGTCACAGTACCAGTCTAAGCCACATTACCGCATTTAGACAGTCAATTCCGGTAAAACTAGGGCGGGACGGGAGACCCGGGCGAATGACTTGCAAGTTAAACTGATCAGACTGAGATGCCTCTGTGACTCTACCGATAACCACATTCAGATGTCTGTATAGATTCTGAACAGTGGTCTTTTCTCAAGAATGCCGAATAATAGTAACAGACATGTTACTTACAGTTCAAGTAGTCTGTTTAAAAGAGAGAGCAGTTTGTTGGAAATATTTATGTGAATAATATAGTACACTGTTTTCGTCAACCAGACAATCGTTTATCGAATGGTCTTCGAAACCTATGAGAGGTGATCTCTGACAGCAACTATGAGTGAATTGTCCTAGCTCACTTAAGCACGTTTGTTTCTTTCGGAAATTTTAGCGACTCAGTGAGCCAAGTGATCTAAAGTGGTCTATCTGTTAGCCGTAATGTCTCAGTAAATGACACGTTCGGCAAATCGTACAAAAAAACGAAGATATATGGCAAAGCCGACTAAATGCTTAACGAACTCCATTCACTTGTCGGCACAAGAACTCGAAGGGTAAATAAATTTTCGTTATACAAAACAAAATCAATATTCCTCCTGAATGAATGCCAGTTTCCATCTGTAATACAAGTAAAGTATTACTAATCACTATATTGCATTAACATTTGCTAAACATCATGAGAATAAGTTGTGCTTTCTTCGAACAACCCTGAATGTGGTTCTACACGAGTCGTTTACTGTAACTGGTCAATGTTATTTGTTTGTCTAGAATTGCATTTAACGAAATAAACTTACATGATCTACTTTCTACGCTTCATTCCTCCAACAGTATTTCACTGTCATGCTTCGTTCCGACTATACTAGATGAATGTGTTGTTGCATGTTGTTTTTGTGTTTGGGAACTTCTGTTGCCGATCTATTCAGAATGATTCCAAAAGTAGATTTGGGGCTGACCTAACTGCATCAGATCTCTTCATTTGTTACTCTTTTGCTAAGTTCTGTTGTCGCTTTCAAAAATGCGTTTTTTATTCAATTTATCGAATGGTTTTGATTCTTTGCTTCTTTTGAGGTCATGCTGATTAATGTTTACTAAAAATTAATCCACTGTTAAATCGCAACTGGGACGTTAGGAGAATTCATCCTGTAAAGCGTCTTCGATCGGGTTAACGGGACTATCTTCCATGCCCAAAGAATGTCAGAAAGAACAATCCAAGAGATTCAACTTTATACGGTGCTGTTTGGTAGAATTACAATAGCAGTGTTTCTTCATTTTGAGTGTGAATTAATCAGATACACAAATCATTCGGCAGAACGGACTATACAACTGAGCAACCAAAAACGAATCCGAAAATCGTTACCAGTCAACGGGAAATCAAACCATTAAAACAGTCGGGTGCAGATGAAGGTGAGAACAAGTCAATCAATATCAAGAAGGTAAGTTGTTATAGATAGTCAATAATAGTTTGGAGAGGAAGAAGATGGACATTTTGTGAGCAGTTATGGTACAAAATCAATCATTATTGTTTATTGCTTACAGTAAAGTCAACCAAAGGCAAATTTTACGATCGACTTTCTACAAACAAACCAAACATGCCTAAACAGAGTCATTGCTTCGCATCATACCAAACAAAAGATGACAAACGTACGAGACGAACTTCAACGGTTCAGGTTTGTTTAGTATTCAGGTGTATCCTCCTCTCAATATGCGATGATGTTCGCCTAATCCAACGTGATATAAAAGCAACTGACTGAATTTGCTCACTGCTGAGTTGTTTTCTTCAACTGTACATTACCGTTTTGCAGCACTATGTGGACTATGGCCAACCCACATTTGTCTAGTTGCTGAAGTGTGAACACATTTGTAGAGAATACGTAATACTCGAGGGACTGAAGCGAACCTTCGCATACAGATTTGCTGGAACTCAACGTTTTCTCGAATGGGTACCAATTGCGAACATGACTCTTCGGCAACAACGGGTGTCCGAAACGTCACGCAATGCTGGACTGTCAGAAATAAACATTCTCGCACTGTGCACGAATCTCCAGATGTTTCAGGAATCATCTTGACCTCCGGCAACAAACTCCGGTTGACAAACTTGCTTTGCATATTTAATTGTTGATAAGTATTTCGGATGACACCCTGCGTCTTGAATGAATCTGGCGTTTTAGCCTTGTCTACTGGAGTGCTTGTTCTTGGATTGTTCAGGAGCATTTCGTGTCAGGATGAGTCACAGGTGCACCAGAACCAAAGAGCGGAAGGTAACGGATTTGAACTTCTCGTTTGCAGAACCACACTGCGGTTGCTTAGTTACTTCGCTGGAAAAAGATTTATTGTTGACGGTTGCGGGAAGCAAACCAAGACTAGCTAAACTGAAGCTAATCGTGAAGTTATTCTATACTGGTACAACCTGCTGACTGGCAATTGAAAACAGGTGACAGAAGACTCATAAAACATGCTTACATTTCATTAGTAACTACCATGAATCTGATTAGAGAACACTAAAACGTCGATAGCCATTCGCCGCGACTATGAAACGGAATAAGTCAGGTGAGTTAAAAAGAGAAAATTAAACAGAGGAGCAAGAAATGTCATGAATACAAGTACACATTGCTGAGGCTCACTGAATACGAGGTGAAATCGGTCTAAAATGTATTGACAACTAACTGGATTTATTTGCACAAGTAATTAATTTCTTTCTGCTCATTTCTTACGCTCGAACGAACTAGCATCTCCTCATTCTATAGACCTAGGAGTTGTGTTTGGCTTAGTACAGACGGGGTTTTACTAAAGTAATACCCATTGGTGCGTTTGAGTATTGACTACCAATCGTCTTCTGCCTATCTAATACATAATGAAGTAAGTATGTACTCGGTAGCTATATCACACTCGCCTAATAACAGTACTAGATTTTGTTAAGCACACTCAACTGCCATGGTACTAAATAGCTTCGTAATTAGCTCGCACCTGCTCTTTAGTTGTCCGACTAATGCTGACTTTCATATAAACATATTGGTGTTTCATATATTTTTTTCCAGTAAACCTGCTTTTCAATTTGAAACTCTATTCACATAATGCAAAACATGTGATGGTCATCTAGCTAATGTGTACACTGTAAACGTGGAAATTACTCTTATCTCGATAATTATTTATCGGTGATTTGCCCGGAACAGATAAGTTGCTTACGGTGAAATAGCAGTAATATTGCATTACAATAATGAAATTTAGAGGCAGAAATTGAATTGTAGAAATCAGGTACGACAATACGTTTTGAAGGTTAGATAAACTGTATCACAAATACGTAGACGCAATTAAGCTAAACTAGGAAGCAGAATAAGACCATTATTGATACGTAATTTGCCACACTTGATAATTTAGAGGAGACAACATTGCGAAAAATCTGGACTTCAGCTGGATTCGAACAAGCGACAGAAATAATATGCTCAAACATGACAAGTGCTCTGCCAGGTGAGATCCGAAGCCAGGGCGGAAGCTCAAAAATTTTTGGAAGTTCAGTGTCAATTCTCATCGGTGGCGTTGGTGAATTCCAACGTGAACTGATCAAGAAATCCTGCTTGGGCAATCACTCGGCTGGATCATTTGGTAGATTCCATATGACAGTTTGTTGGATGGGTAACTAGGTCCAAATGTGAAATTTCTGAGCTTCCCGCGTGGCTTCGTAGCTCAGCTAGTAGAGCATTTGTCGCGTTTGGGCACGTTGTTCCTGTCACTGGTTCAAATCCAGCCGAAATCCAGATTTTTCGCAATTGTGTCTCTTCTGAAAAACTAATATAGGCAATTTAATAAGGTTATATAATTCATGATGGGCTTATGTGTGTGTGTGTGCAGTGCCCTCAATGTACGACCTATCTAATGTAATCACCATGTACAAGTAAATTCATAAGCGAAGTTCGATTTGGCGAGTATTTGCACTAGATCTTTTCCCGTGTATGTAATTGAAGAGAACAGACGTGATGTCTCTCGAGCATACATCGTTTACATAATCACTTAAATGTTATTCAAACTCTTAAGGGGAAAAAACTGTTTTACTCATGAATAGCCGTGTGACTCATCCTAACCGAGTTCGGATATTGGTATCGTCACGTGCAAATTGGCATATTGAGACTGGAGATTCATGCGTCACCAAGTGACATAACTGGTCACAACACTACCGTGCTTGCATACTACTTTAAACAGAAGGGTAAATATCAAGTGGGCGAAATATTAGGGCTTAACCGGTGGGACCAGGAAATAAATTAGAAATACACGACACTTAAAGGTGAGAGGTGATATCAGGAGATCTAACGAAACATGCCTATCATTTTTCTCAGTTTAATGCAAACGGGTGAGTTTAGTGGGCACCGTGAATACACAGAAATGAGTGGTAGACAAGCTTGTTTTCAATGTTTCTTCAACCGGTTTTAATGAACAGGATAGATAATGTCGGTGAGGTGAGATGTCAGCTACTGGTGTCTGTTTGGTATGATTCATCAGGCCTACCTACATACTATCAATCGCGAACACTGCAGTGGCTTGTTCCAAACGAGTAGAACAAGCGGATTAGCAGGGTGTGTCCTGAGCCTCAAGCAGAATATCTCTGCAAGGACCTCAATAGGTAACGCCCAACAAAGCAGAGGAGTTCGCGAGCCATATTCGGTAAATCGTGGCCAAGTGACGGGAAATAGAGACAACGAACTTGCGAGATGTACTGGATCCGATCACAGTCAAAATTGAACTTCTCAGAAGATCTGAGGGGTTCATAAAACGTATTCCTCCTCACGTCTGGACAAAGTTACCGTCAAAGTGATATAATTGTGATCGAAGTTCTATCGCTTTAAGAATAGATTCAGACAGCTAGATTTAGGAAATCCCTTCAAGAGAGAACTCATGATAAAATCAGCAGCTTTTTAACATCGTCAGTTGCTAATTCAAAGATACTTAAAGCAACCTTAATTCATTCTTGTTTTCAGTATCACATCTACAAATCAATAACTGAAAGCCTACTCACTATAGAAAGCATTCAGCTTTACCGAAATCTCTAACATGAAATGAGTGTACAACAACATCTCAATCTGATGGAGATGATGGGATAGCTACCGTGAAAAGTGTTGACCAGTTAATTAAAACAAATGCTCATTTGGGAGACAAATGCAAATGCATTAATAAAGCAAAGAGAATAAACAAGATAGCTAATGAAAATCAATTAACAAATGCAATAAAATGCGCGAATCAAAAGTGGCTGATTGATTGCGCTACTTTGGAAGGAAATGGACCAGTATGAATTGCAAGATGCTTAAAAAACGAGTAACATTACAATCGGTTTTGGATGTGTAAAACTTTTTGTATCGTACAACAGCCAAATGACCAGTCAACCTGCTGAATCTAGTAAAGAAACTACGGGGTTTATATTACGACAGATTCTTCTGATTTTGGTGAAATATTCGAACAAGTTAATGTCATGGATAGGTCTCTATCCTTGCTTGACATCACACTTCCCCATGCAACTAGCACATTCAATGAGACGATTCAGTTTCTCAGATAATGTCAGGTCAGGTAAAGCAGTTGCTATATTGCTGCACATACAAAGTTCGCCTTGATTCTTGTCTCAAGCTGTACAGTAAAGGGGACAGAATAATCACGAGGTAGCCGCTAGACACATTATTGACTGGTATTCCTATTGCAACCTAGAACGTAGCTCATTAGCTGTTCACGTAAAATTGGCCACGTTTCCTAACCGTTGAGCAGGCGATATTATATATATATGACAGACGAATCGAAAAATCTCAGTTTGGATAACCATCCATTTTGCTTGCGGGCGTCCATTTTTTATAAGTATCCAACTCTCGTTGCAAGGATGGCGTGGTATAAAAGAACATGTACTGTACGGCATCTTGTACAAGGAATTATACAGCTTGTAATAGTTTTTATCACCATTAAGATAAAAAGGAATCTAATCTAATCTGTGACTGACTGGCAAAGAAAATAAGCCCGTACAACATCACGGAGAAGGTAACTCACTTACAGTTTATTACATTATAAAATGGCTATCTGGAACAGCCTGATCTTAAAAAGACTGAAAAATATGAGGGTAGATCAACGGAAAGGTGTAAACAAAATGTCTGTTAGCATTTAGTGGCGCTTCGAAAGCAACAGTTCCGCCGAAAATACAACCGAGACACTTAGTATAACAAACAAAAAGCACATCTACATGCCGATTTACTACCACATCTGTTTTGCATTTCCAGGCAAAACCACTATTTCCCTGTTTACGGCGCTTCTTTTTGTGATCGTCGATTTGTTTGTTTCAGCAGAGCGAACAATATGGGGAATATAAAAGGGGAATTATCGAAACGTGTGCGCTAGCATCACATGGTCTGGTTAAGACAATAATCGATGAGGCCTTGTTCATCTGCGGTTGTTGCGCATTTGATCAAATCAGACCACCTGTCCCATACAATTGACTCTTTCAAGCCGATCAATCAATTCTGTGCGTCAGTATCAGTGCATGTCACAGGCCGTTAACTGCTCAACGTAAAGTCTATTGGAATTTGCCTACACTCACCATCTTTATGGCATCAAAAACGGCTAGTCAAAACACAAAGGGTCTCGAGGCCTTGCGTTCAGATCCGGGACAGATCGTTTATACGGATGTGATGAGACTCCCGCAAATTGAACTCGCGTTCTAAATGAAGTGTGATTAAGCTTCGAGTCAAAGCAAACAAACACTTATGATACATATTTTGGAACTTAGTAATATGTTATCTAACATCCACCTGTATTTCAACGAAGTTGTTCAATTCAGCTTGATGATGAAATAATGAATACAAGCTTGTTTTTCTACACCTACTTTCTCATGACCAAAGCTCGCATGCTTGAGGTAGTGTAATTAAAATATACAGTCCAGCGGACAAACTGTTTCTATTTGAAACTCTGAATACCAATTTAGTTGATTAGAGTGTCTATTACAAAAACGTGTTCACGGCATCCAACAATTGTTGGTTTGGAACCAATGAGCTGAATGAAACAAGCAACGGTTAAAAGTTTGAGGGTATTGCGCATGGTTACTACGCAAATAAATTGTTCGCCTTGCGAATAAGTAAGCACATATGAACAAATTGTCAGCGGGCTTCTACCATAAATTCCAGATGGTGTCAGGGAGAAAAAATGTGAGAGTTAACTATTGGGGAAACTAAGAACAATTCATTGTATATGAACATCTACCATGCTCCGGGATGAGTGTATTCAACTCAGCCATAGGTTAATCACACTGCTGAATAGCTGGGGAAATTACAATTGTGTATGTGAGTTGAGGAACAATGCAAAACTGCCGTGCTGACCCACTGGCGCTCTTCCATTCCCATCTAAATGTAATAACAGTAGGTAGTGTCAATAGATCACAGACTTTCAATTAATCACATGAAGATTTGTTTGACCATTTGACTATGACAGTACGGTCATGCTTGGTATGATACAAACGATGCAATGTCCAACATCGTTAACGGAGTGCAAATGGCAATTTTCGTAAAGATATGCACTGATGACGAGCTGTAACAAAATTGAGACCCGAATGTTCCATTTACGTCGAAAAGGAACTGGATAAAATGTCTAAATGAGTACGAAGGCTGCCATAAACGTTGGGTGAAGTTCAGTTTATATAAATCGAATTTCTTACCAATTATCGGTGACTGTGTTTAGATAGTTTATTTGAATTTCGGTGTCAAAATTCGATAAGGACAAGCAATTCGGGTAACATGTGTTGATGGGACTAGATGACGACATTATAATTGAAGGATTGGCAATATATCTGTTATGATTTCTTTTTAAACGATAAACATTTCATTATAGACCAGTTGAAGCAATCAAACACAAGAGCAGCGTGGCACATAAACCATCTTATGTGGCTTGTAGTTAGCAGTTTTTCGTGGATTCAAATCATGACTCTACTCCCATTAAAATCTACTGCATTTACAATAAACACTCATTTGTTCGGTAGTGAGTGTGAAGAGATCTTGTCTAATAAAAGTTGAAGATTCTTCACAACCAAATACCGCTTTCACATTACTACAGGCATTTTAGCCAGCCGTTTTTGAAAAATTAAACCAAGTTTGATTTTTATTCTTGCTATAATCTATCAGCAGTGCGAACGCTTGTCACGACTGAGAGTAAAACTCTGGTCAAGCTTTCATGTGATAATTATGTTGATGACTGTGCCACTGATTTTCTACTGGACACACCTGAGTTAGCATATGAAATAGCCCAACTGTATTAGCTTGTAACGCTCAGATTGCCCGATCGCCGCGAGCGGAGACGGAGTAGTCGTGCTGTTAATTTTAGCCAATGACAATACGACTAGGACTTCGTTCTCTGTTAAGCTCACGTAAACCATTAATTTGTTAAGCGATATTCTGAATACTGATGTTAATTAGCTAACTGATGTTGGTCGACCTGATTGATTGCACCAATCGGTGCACAACGTCACTTGATAGTCATATCGCATGATTGTCAGCCAGTTTATTTGACCTTGCAACTTTGTTTTATGTTGCGTCTGGTCGAGCCAAAAATAAGACTTAGCTACCATTAAAATATGCGCTTAGTATCCAATGGATTGACAGCAGCGGAGCATGAATCAACGGCTTCATATCTCATGCAGACAATGTTAACCAATCAGAGTGGAGGTTAATATGAAAGTGAAATTCAAATATCCTGGAGGTTACAATAACATTCTTCAGTGATCTAAGAACGTACGTTAAAGGAACCAGCCAATAGAACGCGAGACACAGATAGACGTTGCCCATATAGCGCACTTTGTACATGATGAGATTTTTGAAAGGATTTTTAATTTTACTAAGTAACCAAATCGTACTACCATAGCACAGTACGACAGAATTCAAAAGAGGGGTGTAAAGCTTACCAAACAATCAGGAATAATTGTTTTACACACAACAAATATGTACCATCGAGATACTCTATCTGAGCCAATAGCACGCGTCAATGCTTTGTCGACAGTTTACTATTGGTTGTTTAGTGAAGAACCAGTTTATGATTGACAGTGCATTTGTGGTCGCGCGTTCATCTGGGAAAAATACAGTCAGGCAACCACGACCTGCATTAATCATACTCAACCTACATAACAGGCGTTTGAATTCATGCTTGTAAAGCTACCGCACAAGCAGCTTTCTTGCTTCCCTTTTCAATCGCACCTTTCAACGGGGTTCGGTTCATTACTGCATCTCCAGATGGTCTTAGGTACATAGAATTTGAACAAGGTTATAGTGTTCGGGCTTGCTGTAACCAAGTGTTCGTTTACCTCGCAATATTTACTTCGGGCTCTATTGTAAAATCGCCGCATCCAGTGACAAGAATTGAGCATCAGCATGAGCTCAGTTTCATCTGCGCTGATTAAAAATATACCTTGGTTTTCATGACCTTGTCCGACCACGAAATGTTCGGAATATGAAGTATATAATAAAGGGGCAAATAACTGTGGATCAGCGCGCTTCTGTTTTATTTGTAAAATATCAAAGTGGTATTGCTGAACGACAATGTATACAGTGGAATAAAACAGGTTTATTTCAATGTACCTCATCTACTTGTGTTTCGTCCAAACGTGTATTGTATTCAATATAAAAGTAAACTTCAACCTTAGCAAAGTGATTTCATACAGCATGCAAACCTCAACAGTGTGGTTTCAGCGTGAGTCGTTCAACGTCGTTAACTCCTGTTGAACCCCCAAAAAGCCAATATGCATCAAGTTACATGACGAACTAGCATGTGCGGTATACATAATATCTAACAGAAATCACGATTTATCCTGATCATTCCAAACTAACTGAGTTATAGTCTCACCAGTTGGTTTTGGATGGATTTGAGGTCAAAAGATAAACGAACTCTTGGACTGCTTTCAAGTTTGAGTTGAATTCATTCATAAACCAAAATGCAAATATGCTGACAGATACAATGTCAAGAGGGAGACACGGAACGTAAATGCTATCTAGTTTCAAAATAGAATACATTCCTGAGGTCCAGATGGATTGTCTCAACATTAGAAACATAATTTTAAAATTGTACAGCTGAGGATAGAACAATGTGATTAAAACGAACAAGTACCAGTCAACTTTAGTAGTGACGTGCATCTGTTGACGAAAGTGTCATATCGATCATGTTTTTCTAAAGTTCACATTCCTTATACATCGTACTCACACAATTTTAAGAAACTGTAGATCTACTGTAGATCAAAAGACTACGAACAGAACAGAGTTGTTTGTAATTTTCAGCCTTCAATGGGAAGATGGCAAAAATCAGCCGAAACAGTTCTGAAAGACAGGTTCAGGAAACAGGTTTTGAGGAAATTTCCATCCGCTCCTTTCGCCACCCTCCTTAAGACGCTTCGGCACACTCCTAACAAGGAATTCGAACACATGAAGATTCAGACTTTGGCATTCTTGTCGGAGGGAAGTCTTTAACCTGACCGTTGTGCTATATACCTGCGCAATCTCGTATATTTATTGAACCATATGATCAGGTAGTTTCAGCTGAGTTCAAATAGTGACCGCATGCTGGTCAACTCATTGCTTGTCCACCGTGAAGCACAACGACAGTTGTATTACACTAAACACATTTTGAGGCCAACGTCTTGTGGTAACATGAGACGTAGTGATGCACTTGAAAAAATAGGACTATTCTGTTATGCTGAAACTAGGACTATAACTTCCATCACCTTCCACTGTGGTTTGTACGCTCATGCTGATAGCACTGAGTGTACCTGCAGCAATCAATGATCATCTAGTACTACTTTCATATAGCATGCATATCGTAACTTTTCTGAGAACTTGCCAGTCTTATCTCCGTGTGTCCAGTCTATCCGGAGTAAATTTCTCCGTTTAACTGACCACTCCAAATGTGGTTTCTATGAAATGCGATATCTCGTCCACAGCGTTGCATTTGTAAATATATAAAGGAAGTTCATCAAAGCAGAAAGAAGACATATATTGCGATATGTTAACATTTCATTTACTGCCATCAGTCGCAAAGGTAAAACATGCCAGTTATATGCCTCTTACGGACTGGGACATGGTCGTTGTTACATGATAATTGGTGTGCCTGTAGATGTGTTTAATCCCAGTATGTCCTTATCAGTATGATGTACATAACTGACATGTTTTACATTTGCGACTGATGACAGTGAATGAAATGTTAACCTATCGCAATATGTCTTATTTCTGTTCTGAAGAAGTTGCTAAGAGAAACTCAGTGTTTAAAATAAGGGAAGTTAACAAGTTTTAGCTTAGAATGAACAAATACTTGTAAGTGGTATGTTATTCTGAACGGTTCTCGTAGAAGATCACCCCCATAAGCGTTCTTTCACTATTTCCGAGGAATACTCTATGACAGTAAATTAGCTGATGTCCACTTTTAGTCACTAGAGAAGATGGGACCCCGAAGCACCGACGATCAGAACAGTTTGATATAAGAAATCATTCAGTGAGCTCCTTTGAGTTTCAGTTTCTCTTGACCGAAATGTTCCTATGGAGAATGACAGTTGGCACAAAGCTTCTGTTAGTTGACCTTGTTGGATGTTAATTTTGAGTGGCATATTTTACAAGAACTTTCCTGATCACCAAACCGCCAATGAAGTTTACACTATTACGTCTGGCTTTTTCTATCAACCTGTGGCTTCTTAGACGTGTATTGTTTTTGTGACTCACCTACTGTACATTTTGGGAGTTTGTTTGAGTGGTTTGTATGCCTAATAATGACATCAGGTACAACGGATACAATGTTTTTTACGAGTGATTGGCTTAGTTTGAGACTGAAGGAATGACTAAGTCTGTTGCTCACACGCTTAGATTATGCCTTCGACGTATGGAACGTCAAAAGGCGAGAAGAATAATGGCGTGGATGTGACCAATCAGTGACGTCAAACTTGATCTTGAGTTTTATCACCCCAGGTTTAGTTTTACGAGTTGCCTGTGATTAATTGTGTATATAGCTTTGTATGTGTGTCAGGTTAAGCATAACAACGATAAACTTCAGAGTATTTCGAAACGATTGATGTGATTGATTTCTTATACAAATTTACAATTCACTTCCGTCAGTTGTCATGTTGTAAATCTGTCATTTACAATAATTCAATCGGTCAGTAATCAACCTCATTAAAACCAGTTTGCTATCTCATGATTAATTTTGAATGTTAGTCTAAAATACTTTTTCTCTTTACAACTGTGATGTCTTTATGAATTTACATTCCCTCATATATTCGTCTGTAACTTGTAATCTATCTCCCCAACTGAAACGCAACTGGAAATAATTAATAGACACATAGCCGTGTATGTAACAGAGTTACGGCCCCCGGGTAGTAGCAACTTTGACCCCACATATCAAATTCCCTGGCTATCTGTTTTCGAAGTACATACCGATGGTAAACATATTCTTCGCCTCAAGGATTTAGTCATGCAAACGAACTACTGAATAAACGATATCTACTCATCGCAGTCAGCAAACGATCGATGTTAACGAATGAGTCGAGTTAATTCTGACAAGCTGTTGAGATATAGAACCTTTGGTGATAGGTGGTGGATCTCTTTGTACGGAGAAGACTGGATCATGTATGGAACGAGGGTACCGTGAACAAGAAACCAATAACTATTCAAAGAACCCACATATCCATCTTTTCCCGATGTAGGTGGTTTTTGTACATTTATGGGGAGCGACTTTAACGAGCTATAAAAGCCAGCTGGCCATACTGAACAAAATTCCCACCCAAGCGGATTATTGCACCATCACGGAATATCATGCATTACCCAGACACATTAGAACACGTCTTTAGTTTTTCTGAGAGAAAATTATCGATTACAAGTGACAAGATGTTTTCGGAACATTTTTTACATATCGAGCACATCTACGAGCAATTCGATTATAAAAGAAATGAGCACAGGGGGTGAGAAATAAAGTCATAACAAACATGCACATGTATATATTGTAATGAGCTTCAACTGAATTCACAAAATGTGTATAGTTATCATGAAATTCACAAGCTAAGAATTCCGTACTTCGTTACATGACGTCAGGCTACTACGCCATCCACACGTGTTAAGCAATTTCTTTATACGAATATACGACCTAGATATGTGGTTCGTATATTTTAATATATGAGTTTTAATTATATATGAAACAACAATTCAAAATTCCATGCAGTCGAAATTATTTGTAGCGGTGGACATTGCGCATTTTTAGGGCTCTGTAAATAACAGAGGATGATCCATAGAAATACAGTGCTTGAGGTAGTGTACTAAGTGTTGGATTCAAAATTGCATGTTGCGTAACTCTGGTTTTAGAATAGTTCATTGAAGTTCGTGCATAACCACTTACAGTCAGAAATGGAAAAACAGCAAAAATAAGTTTGCTATATTCACAGAAAATAACAACAAACATTCTTTCTTGCATTGGCAATATGAGATGTACGAGGGAGAGTCAAAAAGTAAGGCCATTTTATTTCGGATAGGTATAATTACCAACACAGGAACATGTATTATACATCAAAATAAAGCTGATCCTCTGTAGATCACTTCCCTACTTCTCAACTTAGCCACCGTTACGCTCAATAGCAACGTTCCGCCTTTGAATGAGCGCACGTATCCCTGCCTCGTAAAATTTTGTTGTCTGTTCTATGAGCCACTTCTTCACTGTGGTTTTCACTTCCTCGTCACTGGGATAATGTTTGCCTCTCAAACCCTCTTTCATGGGGCGGAGGAGGTGATAATCCGAAGACGCTAAATCTGGTGAGTATGGAGGATGCCTTTGTTGTCTTTTGGACTTTGTTCAAGACGTTCAGTGCAGGCAGTGACCCTGTCAGTCTTGCGTTCGGTAGTCAGCTCTCTCGGTACCCAGCGGGCACACACTTTTGAAAAACCAAGTGGGTGGACTATGTTGTAAGCACTTCCATGGCTCACTCCAAGGTTTTCTGCCAAATCATCAAGAGTTATGCGCCTGTCTTCTCTGATCAGAGCATCTGCTTTTGCTTTAGTGGCAGGATTTACAGAGGCGGATGGACGTCCAGAACGGGGTTTATCGGCTACGCTCATAGTTCCCACCTTTTCATCCTTCAAACGACGAACCTACCTGCATACATTGCTATAATCTACAGTATTGTCCTCAAACACATTTGTTAATCGTCTGTGAATGTTCATGATGGGTTTCCCCCTCAGCAACAAGGAATTCAATCACTGCTCTTTGTTTTTGATGCAACTCTACGGGGGCAGCCATTTTGAATTTTCCTTGTGAGTCTAAAAACATAGAAAAGTAAGAAACAAACTATTACATAACGTAAATAATATAATAATTTATAACTGGGAAAAAATTCAGGTAATTTTATGAAAAACTTCACCAGAATTAAAAACATTGGCATTACTTTTTGACTCCCCCTCGTAACTAATGAGCGTCAGTGCACGATTTTTCCTCAGAGCATCTCAGCAATAAAACTTATCTTACAAAAAGCCAATTGTGGAAAATCTGAGCTTTGGCTAGAATCGAATTAGTGAGAGAAACAGTATGTCCAAGCGCGGCAAACGCATTGCGAGCTGATCTACGAGTTCGAGTTTGAGCATTCTGCGTCTGTCTCTGGTCTTAATCCAGTCGAAATCTCATATTTTCACAAGTGGCTGTCCTGAGAAGTTTTTACCCTGCAAAGCCTAGCTAATAGTGACACGTCGTTGACTGCATGCCGGGTGATCAGTTTGGCTTCCCCCAGTGATTCGCGAGCCAACCTGTCTCACACGTATCCGTCTGTAGGTCTTCTTTCAACGGGCGTTGAATTAATAATTAGGCTAGGGAAGAGCGTACTTACAGTAATTGTTCATTTTGCGTTCTCCGATTTAACAGTCTTCGAGCAACAGACTCAATTGTTTACTCATTATCATCCGGGGTTATACTGTGTGCAAGCTTTAAATTCCAACTTCTTCTTGAAGGATATGATGAGTAGTGTCGTGGAAAATTTGTCTCAGTTGAGCCTTGCCTAAATTTGTTCTACTCAGTCCAATAATTAGAAAAGTAACGCATGTTTTCCTGTTTTGCGGACAATTTTCCAATGATAGTTAATGATTCAGTTGAAAACTAACGTGCTTAGTCTACGTGCAGATGAAGGAGTTAAGGATCTGGTTGATTTGCCGCATAACAATAGTTGAATAAATTTAAAAGGACTTTTGTGCACATCGATAGTACCAAACCAGGTTTATTTTATCTGGTTAATTTCTAACACAGTTACAACGCGAAAGAAGTATACTCCGTCACCAGGAGGGACTGGAAAGTCGGATCGCATTTCCATTGCAGTTACACACTTTCTATACAAGATGAGGGATTTCAATTCGCCGTGGTTCACAGTAGATCCGATATGCGTACGAACTTCCGAAAGCAGTTACCGGAGATGAACACTCGGATACGAATGTCCTTGAGATCTGGAAACCCTATGGAATAGGTGAAACGTAGTGTACATTTTCCCAAATTTCAAGGAAGAAGCTCGGGTTATGTTCTTTCTCATGGTAACTTCATTACATTTACATTATAATTTTAAAAAGCAATAGTTAATGAGGTAAACGAAAAAGCGTGAATCGAATATTTCAAATAGTTCATCTTCAATCCTTGAATACTGGATTTTAATTCGTCTACAAAGTGCAGATGTGGTCACAGTATTGCCGCAACAGAAACGAATCGTGTGTGGGCACACACAAAAGCTAAGCGGACGAGTTTCACTGGGTTCATTTTCGACTGGAATTTACATAAATAAAACGTTCGATTGGATGACCCCTGAAGAGTAGTTTCTGGTAGAATAATAACGGCTACCCTGAACGATTTATCGTCAGAAATATGATCAGAATATCACCTAAACCTGAAGTGCATGACCTAAAGTAGAAGCTTGTGTTTAATCGAGTGTCGTACAAAAATGACAATGCCACAGAATGGCTGGTAAATAGGCTCAACCGAGCAATCCAAAGGACTTATGCTACAGCTATACTCTGCATTCAATTCTCCACATTCCCAATTCTCAAGTTCTATAATGAAGGTAGACTGACGGTTCAGACCTCAGCTATGTGTATCTACATATTTACTTGTTCTTGTGGAGCAGGTATTATTGGTCGAACTTCAAGAACGATTTCAAAGTGACCTAGTGTCTCTGTAATTAGTCTGACCGATATCTCGATCTAATTCTGTTAACTCCTTATATGATTGTACCGACCTGAAGATGAATGATCGAAAACATATGTTCGCCTATATGTCTTCATCCACATCATAGTGATGGGCCTATGTGAAACGTTGATGGAATGTTCTGATTCCAACAAGTGTAGTAATAAGTTATCGTGTGCCTAACTTAACTGGTTCAGTGGAAATGTTAACGGAAAACAAATTGGTGGAGACCAGAAACGCAGACAGATTGAGATGTCTCCTATACAGTGAGTACACATGAGCACAGGAATTGCCTGACTACTAGCACACAAGTGCTGCGTAATTGACTCCTGTACATCAAACAGTCACCTGGTCAACAAACGGTCTAAAGTTAGTCGAATACATTTTGCGCGCCCCACGAATTTACAGAAAATCGTAAAACTTGAGAATTGTCATATCGAAGGGACACATTCGCTTAAAGATTGAGGGATCAATACATCCAATTTGCCTCAAATAAGCCGTCGCTTTTTCAGTTTGAGACCTGCTGTATTTTTTCCAGCTCCTGTCATCGGCAGTTTAGTGTTTTTTCAATGTGGTCGTTATTTCAATGATATCTTTTGTTTTTTCCTCACGAAAACAGTTCCAAGAGGTTTATCAGGTTTTGGAATTGAAAAACTGATATTTTTAAAGCTTTACGCCGCTAACAAATGTGGTATCGTTAAGAATTTTTTATGGGATGGGTTATAGCCCAACTACTAACAGGGATAGTATAGTAAAGCACGTGTTTCTCTTGTTAGCGAGAAGGTTGAAATCAGCTATTGATGTGCGTGCTGTGTCCGTGGTGTCAATACTGATCAGTTTATTAAGTCAGTATGGGAATAATTATCATATGGGCTACGTTGTAATCCGTTGAACACCAAATATACAGTTAGTTGCTTGGAGTAAAAGAGCTATAACATGGAATTTGTTGGTTCTAAATGTGAAACTGTAGTTCAGTTCATGGATCGCATACTGCGTAACGATATCGTCTCTTACTTCTAGTTTAAATCTATTTATAAATGATACGAAACCGGATTGTGAAGAGCTTCAGTTTCTGCTTAATACGAAATAGAGACAGGAACGACTTGCGTTTTGTCAAACTGCCTGCTAGAAACGCATTAGAAATTGTCTTCGAATAAAAGCGCTGGCAAAGTCCCATAGGTTGGTACTCAGATATTCGGAGCACTAGTTGAAAAAATAGAACTACTTTATCTGCACTAGCCAGCAGGTTCGGATAGACCTTAAATGCATATGGAGCTCATATTGTATCCTATGCAGTTTCACTTGTGAACTGGTTGAATGTTCACTCACCTAGGGTATACGAGTCAACTCACTACAGTCAGCATTGCTTACTGCTCTAGCCCCATCGAGTAAGTGACCTTCACTGTGTACCGTTTTTAACCAATCGTTGTTTCAATCAACTAAGCAAAATATCATCGGGCTTGACAAGTTGAATTTCAAAACCATACTGTTGTAGTAAATAAGAATCCGAAATGTAAGATAGATTAACAAGCCACACTTCCATCACCAGATGCTGGATGGAAGCATACGCGTGCACATACACGATAGTAGGCGAGTCAGTCGATAAAAAACACTCCACTAGCGTAAGATTGGGTCATTCATTCCATGCACATGCTGCGACTTCATCAGCTGGGACGAGTTGAGTGGCTTCCTTACGTCACGTCTTCATCTGATCTATAAGAAATTACTGCAGGACTGTTCACTCTTTATAGTGTATGTCTAGAATGATGAAATATTTCAGTAGGATAAACTTTGAACCGGTTGATAAATCCCCGCGCACGAGTTTGCGTCATCGTTCAACGAAGACACAGTTCTTCGCATAAGGAATTCCTACTGTTTGCTTTGCTTATTTGTCAGGCCAACTGTGTGCGGTTCTCAGCGTTCAAAGGTAACAGATATCGACGTATGAAAATCCATTGATTCAAAACTAACTAACATTTAGTGAAGGTCATCTGCTCGACTGATTACGTAATGCGAGCCCAAATGTGCAAAACCGCGGTAACCATATCCCAATTCAAGTCAGGTCTGAGTCGGCTAACGGGTGCAAATCGACATTCGGCATACGTTTAGTCTACCGCTGCATCATACATACCTGATCTGTAAGCGTTAAGAGGTGCGAACCATCTATTCGCTATTGATATCCAATAATATAGACCACAAATTACTGGTCACTGAGTGGCAGTTGTACAAAAATACAGATTGCCAACATCTTCCGGAACATTTAAAATCGCGACGATCACAACGAAGTGGCCGAATCATCGTAGTGAATTTAACGACAAGCAGATAATAGTTTCAAATTACACAGAACAGTGTTGAACTTCGTGTGAAGTTTTCTTAGGACTCTGCGGGTGAACACTAGAATAAGATAAAAGGGAATTAGGTTTAGACATGTTTAATTGATTCGAAAGACTGAAATACAACTAATAATTTAGGACAGTGAGATGTAGGTGTCCAAACTTTGGAAGCGTTTGTAATATTGGATGGTTGACATTATGGTGAATTCAACATTCATAAAACAATCCCGGTGTTCATCGAGCATCAGCGGATTGTATGAAGATCGACGATTACATACCCAAGTCATGGACAACATCTTACACAGGTTTAGGAAGACGTTTTTCTTGACGAGATGAACCTACTCTCACCATTGACTAGTCAGTTCAAAGTATTAACAGTTTTTTTTTGAGGCATTGTACCAGTTATGTTTTTATGCTTGTCGGAAATGCAAGCCGAATCCTGAAGGGCCGAAATTTTGAATATGCTTCCCTTTTTTGATGCACACAGTAATTGTATGTTCTCTGTCAGTCTAACCAGTTCTCCCCTGTTGTAGCCCCAGTCAATTGCAATTTCACGTTGACTGATCGATCTCTGGAGAAAATTACCTTCCTTCTACGTCAAGTTGAGAACCATGCCTTTGCCAACAAAAAGCAGAGATTTTAATCCCTCTTAATTGACAATCGTTGACAACTGATCGCAGTTATTGCTCTCCCATAAAAACTTCAGCTAGGTCCCTTCGAAAAGGAGTACTGGACTTGGGTTTCATTCCAGTTAGACCTCGTCAGAGGGGTACATCCGTGCCATGGCCGACACCGAAACTCTGGCCTCACTTTCGTTAGGTAACCGTGTTGATCATTTTGCCGTTGGCCTTATGCCTTGCAAGACCCAATTGTCATGTGTACAACTTCAGTCACATTTACCTGAAAGCAGGGCTTTGATCGACTGGTTGTGTCTACCAAAGCACAGTAACTGTCGCGTTAAATTCAGTCAGTGACCTACCAGCAGGACTTCTCTTTAAGTGAGACTTACAGAAATCAGTCAACTCGTTGAACAGTAGTAGCTGTAATGGTAGTATGACATGTTGGTTAACTTAATAGTTATACCATGTGTGAGGTGAGATTACTGGCGCAGTGACCAACACGGCAACCTCGTAAACAACAATTATCGGAGGTATTGTTTTGGCCATGACAAGCATTTACACTTTCGGTGAGGTCTACCAATAGTAAAACTTGAGTTTTTTCTGTTTCCGGCAGTGGTTGGTTGGGAAGCTTGCTGAACTGTGGAAGCCGCATCTAACCAATAATAACATTCAGCTTTTATTCAACGAAATCCCCGATTACTTATCATTACTACTAATTGATTGACTGGCAACTTATTGTTTCTTAAATAATTCCGATCGATATATTGACTCAATCGTGGCACACCCCTGTAATTAGTCGAGTAAGAGATCTTAGCTATATTGATAACTCTTGATGAAGGTACCCTCAACTTGCATTAGGACAACGTTTTTTATGCCTTTATTCGGGGTCATACAAAAAACAACGTTGTTATTTTTGAACAGTTTGTGCTGTGGGCGTAGGTATGATGCTTTGGCCTGGGGTTAGTGACACGGTGGTCAGCAGCATCATCCCATAAAAGTTTATCTATGGGAATCCGTTATTTTGCCCAGCAAATCAGGGAACATAAGCTTCTTTTAATGTCACGTGTGTGCTGATGAAAACCTGTTTTTCTAGAATTATATGTTCAAAACGAAGTGCTGATTCTCTTAACGTTTTCATCGGTATATTGCCGTTTCAAAATCATTTTACATTTGTCCTATTGCTAACTTGGTAAGAATTTGCACAGTAATACTGATAAAGTATTCTTAGGTTTTCCTGATGCATCTTCTTATCTAGGGACCGTTAATGGTCATTTGTGGATGATTTTGTCTGCCAACCACGAATTTGTCAACTTCATAAAAACTGTGCAACGGAAATTTTTGCTTTCGATTCCTATCCAGCATTCACGTTATTTGTAATAACAAATTGTTTAAGCGGGGAGTTGAAGTTAGGCAACGCTCAACATTCCAGTTCTTTCGTTCAAAGTTAACAATCAACAGAGATCTCGTGTTTTTCCGTGTAACACAAATCAGTTCACCATGCTTCGCCGCTCAGATTACATTTGTCACATCAGTCCGGCGTTACCGGGGTAGCCATACGATCTTTCACGAACAAAGCAATTGAGACTCATTCTGTTGAACAACTCAAGGTAACAGGTTTCTCATATCGAAGAAAAACTAGCCAGTATTTTGAACTCATTAGTAAAACGCAACAAAACTCAGCAGACAACATTTTTCTCAATCACCGTACATCGACCCTCTAGTAAATGAAAACCTGAAAGATTTACCTTTGCTTACTCTTAATTTACTATCCGAAAAATATTTTATTCGCCTAGTACTGCAGACTGATCTCTCATACAGACAAACCATTCAATCCTTATGACCAATTAGATGGACTAAGTTTACCAAATCAAATTCGGCGAAATTATTGGCTTAACAGTTAAGCAAAATCAAAAGGTGAACTGAACGAATACAAATGCGCGTATGATGCTTGCATAACAGTATATCGAGTATGCGTGAACAACAAAACTGCACGACAGAAAGTTAAGATATCTTAGCATCTCGAGAGTACAATGGAAGTGGCTTTGACTGTTGTGGATCCTCAACTGAGACAGCGGAAGCTTGAGGGGTATGGCGAATGGATGGGCTGATGTGACAGTAGTTCTTGATTTGTCATCTGTTTGATTGATGAAACTGTACAAGATTTGGAGTCCAAGATTCTCAATAGGACCCTGTATTGTTTGGCTTGTTTGGTGGCTTCAAAGCGAGGTGTTTCGTTCATTATTCTGTGCAACAGTGTTGATTCATTCCTTTTTATGCGTCGCGTAGAAGTGTATGATAGAACCGAGTTGGCTGTTGCATCAGTGTTCATAATCATGATTAGCGGTAAACAATGAACAAAGTAGTGTTGGTGACCACGACACTAATGTTAATGACAGAGTTGGAACCGCTGACTGTGCCAGGCGTTCCTTGTCAGACGTTGTGTCGAGCACATAATCAAGGAAAACTACCGTTTTACCAGTTCGGAGTGTAGGATAAAAGGTAATAGTTTCTAACCGCGTTAAGGTATCGAATACAACCTGAAAGCGCGTTTGTAAATGTCGGTTTGGACGTGACGAGATTGACGGGTTGATCCTTGAACATGTGTCAGCTAAGTTTTACGTCGAGTGCCCCTGCAAACACATTGCTATAGTCAAGGGAGAAATTAGGGGGCAACTGAAAGTGTATGTTGTTAAAAACAGGATTATGTCTACAAAGTGCAAACAAACTCCAAAAGCTACAGAAAACTCTCACCTATGCGGTGCGCATATGTTCGCAGAATCGTAACTTATGCAATCACCAACCACGAAAGGCTCATTAGAGTTCGTCTTCTCACTCGAAATGATGATGTGCTGAGTCTCTCCTCGTTCGTACACACGTTTTAGACGCAGTGATAAAAAGGATGTGCTCATTGTATGATTTGAAATGATCTTTCTTACCATACTCACTAACTACAATATCAGGTTCACTCGAATCACGGGCCAAAGACTTCACGTTAATCGCATGACGGTATCGACCAGAAAGTCTGTGTATTTGATGTAAGGAGGAGAGGATAACATTGTTTGCTCCTAACGTTCTGTCATCAACATGTTATTGACGAAATCCGTGTGACTCAGCGTTCGAGCATTTCAACCAAACTCTACTGAGTGTGGGGACACAAATGCCTGACCTGCTGATCAGTGTTACTCGGTTCCACAATAGGTTGCACTTACTGATACAGTAAAAAATCTAATTACACCCAAACAATCCTTTCAGTTGCCAGTAGTGTTTGAAAAAACAATTACATACTCATTTCTCAATGGGAACCCACATTAGAAGCTGAAACCACTTAGCATTAAGAAGACAGACGCACACTATCCAATTTGCACTCACGAACCGTTTGTTTTCCCAATGACACATATTCATATGTGGTTTGCCGTGAAATAGTAACTGTCGAGGATATACGTGACAGCAGACAGTATTTTAAGCGTACATTCTATACGATGTAATCTGATTAGAAGCCATCACAGAATTGTGGTATTGCCGACCCCAATGTTGCAATTCAGTACACAGGTTATGTCCACCTCGAGATGGATTGTCATAAATGCAATTGTTTGTTACTTGTACCACTACTAATTCTTAAATGAAGACTTTAAATCATTTTTTGAGCGCAAATTTTGCAATAGAGGAAATACGTTTGTTGTTCATCCAAACGAGGCATTTGAAGGCAAGCTGCACCTTGCAGGTTATGGAATAACCTTGTTGATGCAAGGAGAATAACACGACATTTCAGTCGACGGGATGTGCCTATGTTCGCTATTGAGTTGAAGGTCACAAATGGACAGAGTTAGTGTAATCTTGATCACGTCATAATTATGAAACTATTTGTGCACCTGAACATCACTCTCAAGCGAGCGTGACTGATTGGTTGCGTGTGATGAATTAGTCGAGACTAGTGTGCGGTTAATTGCGCCATAGTCAACGAGGTTGCCTCGTAAACTCGTGACCATGGTACAAAAACTGGTAGTCGCAGGCATTCACATTACTTACGATCTTCAACTTAAATAAAACTCGAGTTCAGTTCTTTTTATCGAAAGGAGATGATTGGAAAATCTGTTGGGTTGTGACAATCGCTTCCACTTGTGAGTACTGTTCAACTTAAACAAGACCTGATTGTTTACAGTGTCAACAAAACAATTAATAAGTTGGAATAAGAACTTGAGAGGTTCCCCTAATTTGTCTCATAGATCAGACAGTACAAATTTCCGAGCATTATGCTACCTATCATTTTCCATAAAAAACTCTTTTGTAAAATTAAAGAGATGTAATAGCCAGTTACTCTTTTTTCACATCTTCAGGGTATGCTTACCAGCTTTACGAAGACGATTATGATTACACGCCACAAGGTGGCTTTGTACAACCCACAATTTTTGGTCATGTGACTTTACGAGTTTCATAGAGGTAATGCGTGCCGGGCCTCCTAATTTAGGAAAATTTCCTCATTTTTTCAACTATATGTATAATTTGAAGTTGTAGGTATTTTTGTAAAATGCCATCGGAGACTACCTGCTTTTACCCCCAACATGTATAATTACTAATAAAACAGTAAAAAAAACACTTCAAATAGCAACATTTATAATGTACCCTTCTCCACTTATTTCAGTTTGGCTGTAACCATAATGAGATTAACAGACATGAACTGATAGACTGCTGCGATATTGAACGTGACAGAATCAGGTCAGTCACAACCTAATTAATGGTCAAATCTTTACAGATATGACCTCTGATTTTTCACAATATCTATCCGCCAAAACTATGTATAATCCCACTCCAAAGTGGGCTGTGTTGAGTTCTAACATTTTGAAAACATGCATTTGTGTTTTTTCACAAAATGCTAGATAAGGCATAACACACAGTGTTTTGTTAGAAAGAAGTAACTTCGTCAGAGTGTTCTTTATCCATTTTGCAGCACAATCCAATCTGTTACTAATTATTCCGTCACAGTGAGTCGGGTTCAGGAGGTTTCGTTATCAAATTCGGTTGCGTAACCTGCATACCAAATGTGCCCATCTACTCTGAAGCGTTGGTTCACTATTATCACAGTATCATCCTCATCCTCATCATAACAGCCATGAGCCTGACCAAAAGGTACTGTGGCTCGGGCCGCCGCTCACCTCAACAGTGACGTAGAATATCCTAGAAGAAAAAGTTACTG
>JTDE01003551.1:4063-22242 GCA_014338405.1 Paragonimus skrjabini miyazakii
TCGGGTTCGTCTTCCGGGTTGAAGCCCTTGCGACTCACGGAGTCGGTGACTTGAGACGTTAGGTGAGATGGCGGCTTACCGAGCTCAGTGGCCTGAATGTTGCCGTTGTTTGACCGAGTTATCTCTGAAGTGAGTGCACTTAATGACGCGGGGCAGTGAAAGCCATAAGGAAGCTGTCTTGCTGATGAGGCTTTACTTTTATTTACAGCTTGGTTGTTTGTTTGCAAGGTGTAGGCACTTTGATGTTGTATGTTTGAATACAGACGTAGCTATTTTTAGTGGTTGGGTCCTCTCCCCTTTCCCTTTTTTCTTCTCTCTCCCTATATAGTGTTTGCCTTTTATTCTTCGCAGTTGCATGACAGTTGAGCATCAGTGTGAACCACTGATGTATTGCCGTCTGTGATGATGATGTTGATATCTCCTTGTACTTTCGAAGCTGGAAGTTATATCAGTTTCTCTTAACAAACAGTATGGAACACGGCCGAACCGTGATGTACCGATACGTTCGTAGTGAGAAGTAGGCTTCTCTACGTGGACGGTTGGAGATTTTTCGGGAAATGATGGGCGAGCAGATTGTGGTGAAAACACTCGTCATGGATAAGATTGCTGCGCAAATGAAGGCAGCCCATGCAGTGTTCGGCTGCGACATCCACTTGTGTTACTTTCATGTACGTGATGACGTACGTAAACATGTAAGTGAATAAAATTCGTCCGTCATATCTGTTAAAAGACAAACTCTTTTCGCAGTCCTCCTGTTTCCCACCGAATGGCTACGGCAGACAATACGTTGTACTCTTACGCTGTTTACTGAAGGTTTAAACGTGATTTGTATATCATCGGCTGAACCGATAGAACGTTTGTGAATTATGTGTTGTCTAATTGTCTGCACATCAAGCCGAAGTGGGCCATCCATGCGCAAAGCGATGTTGTTTACTCTGACAATCGAATGAATAATAGGCTGGAAAACGGATGGTTGAAGAAGAGAACGCAACCAAGAGACTTCTTAGCCTTTGCCATTTAGAAAATATGGATCCTCAGGGAGTAGCTGCTGCGGGAGTATAAAATACAAACGACCTACGGGTTCGACCGTCGTGAGGTTGTCGATGTTGGCTGGTACGTGAAGAAGATTCTTCACAGAATGACCGCGTTCGTAAGTCACCTTGTCCAAAAACATCTGAAGGAACGAAATCCACGACTCCCTTTCGAAACAGTATTTGAGTGCAAGGTAAGCGCTTCTCTAGTAATCACGGTGAAAATGGCAGTTCCGTGTGTAACAAGGTGGCGATGCTTTCGTCGTGGATAGCATACAGGGCACATGTACAATGTTGCCTCCATGCATACATATTCTGTTGGTGTTTTGGAAACATTTTTATCCCTATTGCAATGTCTTCTGTAATTTTCATTTCCGTCTACGGAAGTCCCGTCACCATCCACGAGCGGCGGCTCGCAGAGTACAACTTTCCAGTTGGACAGTTGGTAGGCCCATAGCTTCGGCCACTTGCCTCAGCCAATTTTGACCGTCCCCATAAATCCCTGCATCATGTACTTGGAAAACTGCATGACTGAAACAACCGCACGGCAGTGATCTGCTTCAACAGCATCACTGCGTTTGCCAGTAAAATAGTGAAACGTGCTAAAACCAGCTTACTTTTGAACGACGTCCCCATGGGCTCACCTACAAGCAGCATGCAACTGAGGTGGGTAAGGGAGCCCAGAACAGATTTGTCATGTGGACACTGCGGTGACCCGGTACAGATGGACAGCCATTGCTGTGATACCGATCAGTTGATATTTCACTCTAAATGTATCCAACTGGCAGACATAAACGTGTGTTCATGCTGTGGCAAGCAGCTTCAGCCTAAGTAACCTGGTAAGTACACGTTTCGAATCCTTATTTCTGTCAGTTCTTTTTACTTCAGCCGTTGTTCGCACTTCCCTAGTGATTACAGGAAGCAAGTCCCGCACACCAACCACAACGGATATCGACTTAGACCGGTTTGCTGACAGTGTACCGCTTGCACACAGGCCGAACAAAGTACGAATCAACATAACCTTGAACAAATATCTTGTTGATATAATAATTTATATATGCGTATACAGTTTTCTTCCGGATATCAGATGCGATGAACGACATGATGTTTAAGACTCCATCTGATACAAGGTTTTAGTCGTCCGGGAGGACAACCATAACATGTGAAAACCTAGGGCTACATTCTGTGCTGAAATAAAGCGGAGGTAATATGTATCTTTTTCCACAATCTTCAAGTACATAATTCACGTTTTCATCTCCACGTTTTCGTCCCCAATGTTTTTGCTTGTTCACCTATGTATTTCAGCACAAGGTACGGTTTTGCTAAACTCGTAAGGTAGGATAAATAGACGGATCAGTTGTAAGTGTCTAAGCATGGACCCCAGCAGCACACAGCCCCATTTTTAATGGGGCAAAATGGCGCATTGTATATAAGTGGGTTTTTCATGGTAATTACACGACATTATTCGATGTTGTATATTTCTTGTAATGTCTCTACTTCTGTTGTTGATGAAAGTGCCTACATGTTTTCATGTCTGATTTCCTTGTTTTGTTATAATGCATTAATCGATCATAAATTATTATGCTCACCTTTTTTGACTTGGGACGCCGGTGGGTTGTCGTGATCTGTTTTCGGTGTCGTTGTGTTTTTCTGAAATATTGATTACGTTCAACAGAAAATAATAGATCGCCATTCGATGTCAACTATCTACCGGAACTGTAGGAGGTTCATGCAATGTAATTTCGTTTCGTTGCTCTCTTTACAGTAATTTGTGTTTCATCCCTTTTACTGTTTTTTGCACCTTTAACCCTCCTCAAATTCAAATGTAGGTACATGTGTATACATCTGACGTTTAATCAATGTGAATAGAATTCATCAATAATAAAAAAATCTGTCTCCAAGATCGCGAGTCCAGCCTTCATTCTGCGTTTCTTGTCGCTTATGTACTGATTTCTGGGGAGTTAAAGGCTAAGGCTGTCAATCATTCATTTCAGTATATCTCCGAATTTATCTGTCATCACAATTATCTCCACTTTGAACCCAAAATCTCTTTGGAGAAACACGACAGATCGCATCCTTCGTAAACCTTCATTCACCGTAGTGGAAACCTGAACAAACCACCTTTACGAACTATTGTGAGTCGGTTGTTTTCGTTTTCATCACATTTAACCTAGTGTTCACACCTAAGTTTTATACAGTGTTTACTTTCACTGTAGTCTTATATACGCCGTTTAGTAAATTGTCCTCATTTCCAATCCTCACCTGGATTCCAGTTATCCGCTTATCCATTTGGTTACAGCCGCTCCTTCCATCATCTGTACGAAACGGATTATTTGTTTTATTGGTGAATGTCTCTGCATTCCTCATGCAGTGGATAATGTTTTTGTACCTGCTTTGCATACTTTCAATATATAATAGGCATATATGACATATATGTCGCTCGTTACTGGTGTATGCGCAAACATATGTACACATTTAAATATCTGCCTTCAGATTTGAATGCTGCATACCCGTTTCCACCAAATAATAGAGATTTTAACGATATGTGACAGAAATTACGAGCGGCTGTCACATATAGTACAAAATAATGTTCAGTGCTATGTGAACTGTCATCACATTTCTTTTCATCTCACATTTCATATCACTGAAATACGTGTACTTAAATTACAAGTCCGCAGATCAGGTAAGACGGATTGTTATCTATAACTGTGTACTTCCGTTTGCAACCTGCATCAACATGTTAATTGTGTTATATCTAGTGTGGCAAATCAACCATAAGTTGCCTTCCAAACATCAGCTATCGCTTGTTGCGCAATCACTATAACTGGTTATGCACTTTTATCCACGTAAACAGCGAAGCCATGTTAGGCTGCCCCACTGGCGTCCTCACTTACAATATCTTGTCTGTTACCTTGCAGACACTTCGACGACAAGCCATCCATATGGGCAGTGAAGATCAGTGAACGAAGATCTGATTTGCACTGTCAACCATTTGTATGGAAAGAAACCAGTGTACTGATCCGAACAACCGTGTTGTACACTTACGATTATGGACAATAAATGTGCATGCATTTGCAACGTTTCATTATTGCTTGTATTCCGGCATTGGCGGATCATCCGGCAGATTAGGGACCAATGCGGACGCGGCGGAGCAATTATATGAGAAAAACTAAAAGAATAATGGGTAGTAGTTGAGAGAAATTGGGTGTGCAGGTGGGGTTTCGCGCATTAAAACGATTTTAGGGCCAGTCCCCATTTTGCCCCCATGGGTTCCACTAGGTGCCCATCGGTCAAGCCTCATTTTTACCCCACGCCAGCCCCCAAAAGCCCCCCGGGGTCCCCTAAGGGACCGTATGGGGTGTGATATTTGGGGGAGTACAGTTTGACATAACTCATAAGGAACGACAAGTGGACGAAGCGGTTATAAGTGTCGTAAGCTTTCAAACGGGAAGTCTTCCTCGACGTAGATCATCCAGCAGGTCACCTCGTCTCCATTCCAGCGTACGTCGTGATTCCATGGAAATGTTCACAACAATGGTAGCAGAGAAAAGCAACGCATGGTGAATATAACCAAGCGAAACCACTAAGGTGTCCAGTTTTTGTGCATTGTACTAAGTTGAAACAAGTTTATAAGCGTACCTCACGTTTGAAGTTTTAAAAACAGCTTAATCCTTGTGTTTTAACAACGATACAATCGTCGGAAGTATAATCACGTTTTCTGCCTAATTACGCCCAAATGTAAACGAAAGCATACGTTTTTACATCTATGACATCAATGTGCATTATATTCCACCATCAATTCTCCGAAATAACGTAGAATGCAACTTGTCATTTTTCCGTTTGTCCCTTGTGGTGTCTGAAGCAGATACAGATTCATAGTCGACTGTTTACGTGCTGAAACGCGAAGAGGAACCTTCAAAGAAAGGACACACTCGAACAGCGAACACATGAGACAACAATCGCTACTCTGTTTGTCCGTTATAATTGTGGACCAACCTCGGGACCATGTGGAGACTCCGGGGAACAGCGTTCTTCTGAAGCAGGGGATTACAGCAATAGTATTGTAAAAGAGAACAACAAGAACCAGCATGAGCCAAAGGTCCAGTAAGTCGTGCACACAACTTAAACAAACGAGAACGGTGCTAAAGAGACAGCAGCACGATGTTATACAATTCAAATTCAATATGTGCGTGCCCTCTAGTTTTGACTGTGCACTAAACCCTACGCCAATGAAATTCGCATAATCCTTGCCTACGTTTTTGGAAGATTGACACAATGAAATTTCCAAGAAATGGAATTCTAAGATTTCAAGAATTGAAACACGTCACAAAATTTAAACAACTTGAATAACAAGAAAAAAATTCAGCTGAAAAAGAACAGAGATATTCACTGTTTGCCGATTACACGCAGCCAGGACCAGTAAGGTCAAATGTAACTCGTCATGCCAGTGGGCCAAGACAAGATTGGCTACTCACGTCGCAGACATTTAATCACGTATGAGTTCAATGATGCAAAACGGAGTGGGTGAAGTATTAGGGCAGTTGTGTAACATGCAAGCCGGCCGTCTCTACAGTGGTTGTCCGTTACGCCTGTGGACCAACTTTAGGGCAACGTGGAGAAACTAAGGGACGGCGTTCTTCCAAAGTACAGGGTTCCAGCGACAGTAATGTAAGAGAAAGCAACAAGAAACGAGCATGAGTCTAAGGCTCATTAAGCCGTGCACACGACTTACAAAAAGTAAAATTAAATGGCGCCAACAACACAGCAGCACGCTCCGTGACAAAATTCAAATTCAACCTTCGCGCGCTTGCTGGTTTCCACCGCACATAACAATTGTGTAGTTCGACGGTATGGAGCTTCAAAATCAAAACGGGTTGAGAACGGCCAATTAGGCGCGAAAAGAGATTTTGCAAATTTTTCGTCGAATATTTAAACGCATATTACGGGACAAATATACAGATTTCATCGAGTATAATAGTGGTGTTGCAATGAGAACATTCAGCTTTACATAAAAATGGTCCATATTTGCACTTTTGTTGAAAAAAATGTCGCCATTTTTTTGATGAAAGCCTTATGTTGGATTTTCTAATCGATCTTACGACCTGAAAATGCTTCCATAGAAATGTTGGTGGTGGAATACATGTTCCCATTTTGCAGAAGTGCTCAATTTAGCGTGGTTTTGGATATATAATGGAATTTGTAATTTTCGACCACGTTGTGTTCACATTGCACTGTACACGAAATATCGCAGCAATTCTTAATGAAAGCTATGTCGCCACGGTTGTTGGTTAGTCACACATCTGAATCATATATTCAGCCTGTTTTCCTGATAGAATATCTGGTGGAAAACGGTCTACGTTTTCACGTGGTTGTTTCTACCTACGGTATGCTGTAAACACTGATATCACCTCCTACCCTATCATTAACAACGTGCGTATTGTTTTGTTTATTGTTCATCGACTGTGCTTTAATGTAGCTTGCCATGTGTACGCGAGTCAATGCTTACTTATCCGACGGATAATGACCAACTTTGATGCTAGTTATTTATCCGAAGAAAACATTAATTACCACTTCTACCGTTTAAACTCCAACCCTTCTATCTTCGGATCATGAATGCCTATGATTTCGATGACTGTTGGTCTATGCTTCCGCCGGCTGCTATAGACTTCACTGACGGCTGCCAGTTTGCCATCTCATTTTTTGCCAGAATTAACGGCGATTTTTATGACTTATCCTGAACGGTCCCAATACGAGTATTTTTATGATTTTCGCTGTGTTCTTCTTAGCAACATTGATCACAGCTAATGTGTGAACGCATAATGCATACTTAGGTGTTGATCACAGCTTAAGTCAAGTGGATGGAGCAACTACTAGCGTGAATACGTGCGGCACACTTAGACGTTGATCATAGCTCAAGTCAACTGGACGGAGCAGCTACCAATATGAACGCAGTACGTATGAATCAGAACGTATAATATTGTATAATTCATGACAAATCGGTATGAAACATGGTGAACAGCTCTATGCCAATAACGTTTCCAGGATTCCGTTTTCGCCAAATGATCTCGTGAAGGTGTGACTAGAACTGCTGTTCGTTTGATCCCGATAAGGAACGAAAATGCTTCGTAGCAAAGGACCAAAGATTTTCTATATTTTGTGTGTGGATCACGCTGTTATCGGCTTCCACAAAATTTCCTGAATAATTGATGGTCGTGATGAGCTATTTCATCCAGAGCTCTGTAGGCTCTTCATTCGTCCGTGATTATTACGGTGTTCGGCTGAAAACGAAAGAATTATATAATGTAACCGACTTACTCAGACGTGTCTTCGAATGATGGGTAGTAACGTGGCTGTGGTTCATTTGTTCCCAGGGCGGACACCATGAACGCCTTCCGCGTCCCTCTTTCTATGCTAACAATTATCCATACCTTCAAGAAGTGGCACCACGGTGGTACTTCTTTTTCACAAACAACGATTAATCAAGTTCGACCATCGAATGAGTTCCATCTTTTTGGCGAATTCCCCCAGTTCGGTCGTAATAAGAGCGTTGTTCCCGAAACCTATTCAACCGTCTGCTTGGACTTACCATGCTCAATATCAGGCGTATGCGATGATGAAAATTAACGACTTTTTGAAGCTTATTTTCAACGTACTAGAGTATCACGACTGCGTAATCTGTGACCGGCTTGCCTTGATCTGCTCCGAAACAACCTCCGTGTTTGCACAGCTTGAGACCTAAATCGAATTCTGCAAAATGCAGAACAGTTAAAATAACTTATCTTCCTACAGAATCCATAGCATCATATCCAGATGTTGAGCCCATTGCAGTAACTACGACAACCCCATCATCGCACGCACCTTCAGCACCAGGGCTGCAACACCACATTCTAAACATGCAGTTCAAACACGCTGAACAATGTACCTTCCTTGGATGGTGCACTCGTCCGGCGCTGAAATGTCAGTAACATCAGGCCACATTGATAACCCGTCGTCTGACAGCCGTGGAGCTCGAGATGGCACACCGGGATCTAAAAGTGGTCATATGGGTACACTATATCGTAGGTAGAAACAACCACGTGAAAACGTAGACCGTTTTCCACCAGATATACTATCAGGAAAACAGGCTGAATATATGATTCAGATGTGTGACTAACCAACAACCGTGGCGACATAGCTTTCATTAAGAATTGCTGCGATATTTCGTGTACAGTGCAATGTGAACACAACGTGGTCGAAAATTACAAATTCCATGATATATCCAAAACCACGCTAAATTGAGCACTTCTGCAAAATGGGAACATGTATTCCACCACCAACATTTCTATGGAAGCATTTTCAGGTCGTAAGATCGATTAGAAAATCCAACATAAGGCTTTCATCAAAAAAATGGCGACATTTTTTTCAACAAAAGTGCAAATATGGACCATTTTTATGTAAAGCTGAATGTTCTCATTGCAACACCACTATTATACTCGATGAAATCTGTATATTTGTCCCGTAATATGCGTTTAAATATTCGACGAAAAATTTGCAAAATCTCTTTTCGCGCCTAATTGGCCGTTCTCAACCCGTTTTGATTTTGAAGCTCCATACCGTCGAACCACACAATTACCGGTTTTGGGAACAAGTGTCAAGTCAGTCGGAAAAATTGAGGACGGTTACGATGATGACGAATTTTTCAGGTTCATAGATCAACAACATTACTGTGGGTTTGGCGCAAGCGACCCGGATTCCTTTCGATTATACACGGTGCACCTTCGGCTGCACTCTTTGGGAGAAGGATGGGTCAAGTCTTGAGACCTGTGCTGCATCTCTGGGTGCTGGCTGAGATCTGAAGCACCCGGTGTGCAATCCAACACAGTTTGACCCGTCAGATAAGCTGTCCCCCAGCGGGTCTAACAATGTTCTGCTTATTTATAGGACTCATCCTTAGTTGAGGACAGTTGGTTGGTGAGCTCATTAAAAGCGTTTACAAAATCTAAGTGTGCACTTTCCAAGCCTTGACCAGAATCAACTGTGCTAACCCAAAAATCGTAGACAAACAGATTAATGGTGCGCGAGTGGCACGAACTGAACCTATGCTGCTCGGGAGCGGGGAACTTATATGCCCGCAATTGTTCTCAGAAACAGTCGACTGGTACTTTTGAGATATCTTCGAACAATGCAATAAGACGATGGTTTACAGTACCATCGCAATCCCCACATTCACGAATGGGCGTTACGTGACAGTGCTTCCAGTCCATGAGGACTACTCACCATTGATGAGTGACTGAAGAAAAATTGCGGTGTAGTTGCTAAAGTGTTAACATACACTCTGAGGAGGGTGGGTGGAGTCATATTAAGACCCAGTGACACCACTTTTGGCCTGAGCACGTCGACTGTAGATATCCAGAAGTACTCAATAGAATGTTGGAAGTCGAGTGTTTCTACTCGACCATCCATGAATGCCGCCTGTAATCGAGTGACAATAGCTTCGACTGACCTGGTGTTGGATTCGGCTGGATCATTTGTAGTGGCGATACTTAGCATACCTGGCAGTGACGTTAATACGCCGGAAAGGTAAGTGTAGAAAGCTTCATGGTTTTCTTTAGAGCAGATTGCCAGGTCAACCCGAAATCCAACGCGATCAAGACTGGTCGCCGCAACGCATTTTTTGCTTATCGTGTTCTAGTAGGTATGAACCTGCTCTATACCTAGCGGCTAAGAGTGGTTCCTAGACTTGGGTTTCGGTAGTGCGAGCACGCGAGTGCTTCTTGTAAACACGATTTTAACCTTATTTAGTCGGGGCAGGCTGAGTGGCAGGCAGCTCACAAGCGATTGCTGCAAAACACTCTTAACTCACTGCCAGTGGACCCCTACAAACAAATTGAAATTGCTTTTCCGTGTAACTTTACCTAAAAACTTCTTGATGGTGATGGAGTTTGTTCGATGGAACGTGTGTTGTGCTCTCGGGGAACCTCCAAGCCAAGCGGTGTCAAATGAAAGGTCGAACAAGACAGTGACGCAGTGACTTAATCCTAGAGGAGAGATATGAATGACTCTCAATCACAATAGTTTCGTTTGACGCCACGAAGCCTAGGCGAAGGGGCTGGCCACCGCGGCTCCATCTGATTGCGTTCTCGAAATGCTCAGTGAGACCTAGGTTCATGGTCGCGTTGAAAAATCTACATGCAATAGAGCGTGTGTTGCACGTCGAGCTTAGGATTTCGAAGTTGTTCTGTTAAGGGATTAAGTTCCATGGAATGAGTTCATTTATAAAGTTTCTGGTACTCATAAAATACCGAACGTGGATGGGTCGATCGTCATTTACTGTGTTTGTACTCGGAGGGCCTTAGGTGCTGCTGGCACCACTTATGAAATACTACCATAAAGAATCTGGCAGGCTCACAACTGAGGCGTCCGGTAAAGTGGTAAGTCAATAGCATCAAAGACCTCGCATCCGCTTTCACGGTCACAACATGGAAGGTAGGGACCCTGTAGTGAGAGTTGGCTTCCTCTGTTCTCTAAGGAAAGCCACGTCTGTATGACAGCGATTGGCCGAGATGAGTAGTCGGCACCTATGTTACGAAACTCTGGCGGCCTATTGCACAGGCTGTACGTTCGCTAACATATACTTCCACGATTTCACTTTCAATGGACGGCTCCGACCGGATGGCGGGGCACTGCTGTTGACCAAGTCGGCAGTAAATCGGAGGACGGCTTGGTTGCTGTTGCTGCCGGTATTTAAGGTGTCCGCCACGAACCGATTTTACCATGGTCAAACATTCAGCCCACTGGGAGGTACAACAGCATCTTCCTTGTGTGTTGTCAGGACAGTTTGTCCTCTGGCTGCTTATCTTAGCGTAAGTGACTGAGCAGCACGAATTTGATATACGGCGGAAATTCTGTGCGACGAAAATGTCATACTTCTAGTGATTCTATGGCCAATGTTTTCAAATCCGGTTTCTCTCATCACCCTTGAAATTAACAGGTAAGTTGGTCCGAGTAGCCTGAAATTTGTGGCTGTAGTTGCAGTCTGCACGAATCTGTTTCGAACAGAGGTCCACCGACTAACTTCGTGATTCAGGTTGGTGGAATTCTGCAACCATGGAAAATTCTATGAGGTGATATTACGTTTTTCTGGTTGTGGGCCGCTTAAGCCAAGGGAGAGGAGTGCCAGGAGTTGAATCAGTTGTATAAAAATCCGTCTATAAGGTGCTGCACAAGGGTTCTGTTCGAAAACAGCCTGGATAAACCGGTCACATTTGTAATGTCCCCGGAAGTGTAGCGAGTGTTTCAGCAACGCTCAATCTACTAGCAACGTCTGTCGTTAAGCTGGATTTAGAATAGACGCGTCTGTAATGCAACGACCATCTGTGAGTTTAGAGTCCGCTGAGCAGCCGATTTGGATCCATAAAGGAAGACGGCCTCAAAGACGAGTTTCCTATTTAAAAAATGCCAAGGTACAGTAAATTAGTATACACTAAATAGAAGATAACAGCAAACCTTGATATGGAATCCATTAAATACACAGGTTCCGGGACCAACGGTTCATATGAATATGATTAAATGTAACAGCCACGTAATGGTGGAGTGATAAAGCGCATACGAAACCAAGGTACACATGAATAAAGGTCCAGCAATAAGAAGTGGAGAAGAAGAACTACGCGAGGACACGTTTCCACAGGTAAACGATATCAACATTTAGTAATACATCAAGATTGACGTTCGTGGGAGAAAAGAATTGTCGCGCGCGTAATTTGAACAGTCGTATTAGACTGTAAGGATGGTTCTCAGTATGTGCAAAAAAATTTACAATGTGAGAAGAAATATGGTGAATGGGAGGGGAATACATAGGGGCGGGGAACTTGATCACCGACTTTCCATGAAACACAGGGCAATCGTAGAACACATCGCAAGCAACTACTTTAGCCGAAGTCCATTTTCTTTCATCTACTATAACGGGCACCAAGTTCCTAATTTAGCACGTCAATACCTCTAAGGTTATTCAGTAACTCTTGATTAACCACTGGAGATCTGATGCTCACAGATCTGACCATATCCTAGTTATATTGACTGGCTCCACGATCTTAATTTATCAGAATCTGTCGACATCAGACGTCATCGAAAAGCCTTAGTCTTCTGTGAAATGTGTCTAAGACTCTCAACTGGTTTCCAAGAAACACTCCGGTTTCCAGCCATTTTCGTTCTTCCATGAAAGACTTCCGATGACGATGAAATTGTAGGCATGGAAAGTATCCTAGGATTACAGAAAATTGTTCGTCATTTTACGGATGAATTCAGCGCACCCAAGATAAGATAAGAACGGAGACTGAATGTCTGGCTTCATGGCTGACGTTGTTGTGGTGGAAGGTGTAGAAACATATAGGCGTCCCGACACAACATAATTCCGGTCGGACCCGTTCCGCGCTTGAATTAGTTTTCACGATTAACAATCACCTGGTGGACAGATTGATCCTCGTACCTATACTTGGACACAGTGACCACTCATTTTCGACTTTTGATCTTATCTGTTATTGGTCAAAACGACCAGCAGAAGATCCAAAGCTAGAAACTTCAATCAAGGTGGTTTTGTCGGCCTGAGAAGCTGTCTCGATTCACACGTTTTTGAACAAGACGGCATTGATCAAAACTATCATGCGTTGCCAAATACAACTCAAAAGACGAAGTATCTATTTGTGCCGCACAAAATGTGTACTGTTTCACCTCACCCACTTATACTGTCTAAAAGACATCGTCATCTTGACGACCGTTCCAAGTTATTGACGAAGTATAAAGTTATGGGAAACTCGCAACACTTAAACATCCAGACAATTTGAACTAAGTGCAAGCGGAAAGTCCGTAAGCCCACTTAATTAGTGCAATAATAGATACTACTGAAGGCTGGCGCGAAAAACTTCCCAGTTGATTATGTGCGTCAGATGAGAAGAGATGAATTTTTAACTCTTCCAATGCAGCTGCCTGGCGGAGCTCTGGGACATCTTTCCCAAGATGTCAAAGAAGGGATAGTTATTCTGGCAGAGGCCTATCATAGACTGTTCACAAAGAAGTGGCACTCTGTCTAGTGCATGGAAAGAGGTCACGCTTGTCGTAAATTTGGACGACCGGACAACTTATTGGCCAGTCAGTAACACACGTAAGATAACGGAACGGTTATTAAAACTTTACATCCTCAGCCACCTCTTAGAAGTTTTATTCCCACTATCCAGCGCGAATTCCTTCCTTGCCTGCCATGCGGAACAAACATGACTATCTTCGAGAATAGTTTGAAGAGGTCCAAAACTGTGACCTCATCTCAGATGTTAGTCTTCCGACTTCTAAAAAACTTTCGACTGTGTCCCAGAATGAGAAGCTCATGGAAATCAAAGAGAGACTGTTTGCTAGGTTATTTTTTCTTGCCAGTGGTTAAGACTGGTTCACATCTTTTGCCTCACTGCATTATTTCTGAAGGGGTTCCTGAAGGGTCAGCGCTCGGTTCTCTCTCGCATCTTATTAACACCCACACCCTTGCGAACAATATATTCGGCAATACCGCCTCACTCTAACCATCTAAAATTCTGGAATGCTAATAATCCGAGCGCGATGCAGATTTATCTTAACGCATTTGAACACTGGTCAGCCGATTGGGGTCCTCCTAAATGGCAGTAATTGAACACATATATCACTCAGTGAGAACTCCGGTAACACGTCCGAGATTCGCGATGCACTGGGCTCAGTGTACATCTGTAGTGGACAAGTGGTTATGCGCTCGGCACTCGTCCACCAACAGTTTGAAATGTCTTTTCAGAAGAACAGTCAGAGAGCAATCCCAATAGGCAACAAACCAAAATAACGCAGTAGGGTTTGGAAACAAACCATATATTTCCGGTAATTTTTGATATTATGATAAGTAGTTAGCTGTAGCTCAGTCTGGGGTCAACGGTAGCAACCGGGAGAAGAAAGAAAAGGAGCACGAGGTGGGCTACGACCCACTTGGCGGCACTCGAAATCACGCCAAGCGAAAAGTGCATGGAACCCTCCAGTGCGATAAACAACTCTTGAAGATATACAGGTTGAGCGACCTTGAAGAGTGAAACAACGGATGAGTCGTTAAGAAAACAGCGGGCATCCGATGCGTGCAATTAGTTGTACGACTGAAGAAAGTGACATTGCGTTCATATTAGGTCTCCTATACACGGAATCACACTTACGATACAGACAAGAGGCAAAACGCGATGGTAGCCGGGATTCTTGGGGGAGACGCACGATTGCTGGTTACTACACGTCACGAAACACGACTGAAAGAAATATATGGCTGTCGCCTAACTCATCTCTCATTTATCATCAAAATTTAATGCGCGCGTACATTAACTTAACGATTTCCAGGCCATACGCAACGGATACCAAACGCGAAATAAGAATACAAATAATTGCGACAGGCGGAACGTATATTGTACGACATTTACAACAGGTCTCAACCAATGCTAGTAGACACCGATACGCGAAGGCAACTAGGGAGGTGAATGATCCAACCGTCGAGCGTGCGAGCAAACCGGAAGTATGTATGGCGCCATTGGTGCGCATAGGCCAAAAAACATGCAAACAAACAAACGCGATGACATGCAGCAAGCAGATGGCGGACAAAGATCCTCATGAACCTATGTACAATGTGAACCAAGATGTTGGGAAGAAGTTCACAAACCGTACAGCAGGCAGACCGGGGTCATCTCCAGGTCACCACAATGCGCTTGGTGAACTGTAGGAACTGACTACTCTTTTGATTATTTAGTTGGTTTTACATCGCATGGGCAACGCGATGTATGAAACGCTTTACACAGTTTAGTCCAAAGCGCTGATTGACTGAGTCACTCTAGTTGCGTATACGAACTTGAAGAAATGACACCCGCCGTTGACCATGCTAACAACAAGGATATCAAACCGACCACGTTCCTGTGATATGCCGTCTATGCGTGTGCATCTGAAATTCTTGCTGTGTATTCACATGGATTCCTCGGTGAAGTAATTTTCAAACATTTCTTGAACGGTTCCTCACCGTAGATGCTGACAACGATCGATTAGGACGTAAGAAGAATATCCAATAGCTCCGCCGGCCCCGTCGGAGAAACAACTAGTTTCTTATAAGGTTATTAACTACTAGGACTGCTTCTCCTCGAGCTAGTCAGTTATGTGGGTAGAGATCTTTCGAAAGCTGAAGTGGCCTGATCAACCAAATGATGAAAATGACCCAAAATATGGCAGTACCAAAGGACAGTTGTAACGGTAACGGCTAGCCTCAAAAGGTAAGCGTACAAACAAAGCGGAAATCGTATCGGTGAAATAGAAACGACTCACAGATAGGTCATGGTCCACTGGACTGAATAGGCTGACGCAAGAGAGAAGGACAGCGCCAGAGATGAGGTCCGGAAAAACGTCCGGCGGATAATTTCACACGAGGTGTGGGATGACTGGCGTTGAGAGTCGACGGATCAGCCAATACGCGGAGCTAAAATATTTCACCGTACAATTAATTTACCAGCTCAAAAATCCGCACAAATGGAGAAGACAGAGAGGATGTGCGGTAATTCTTGTTTATTTGTGTTGACGATTAAATTAAAAAAATAATTGCGATGGTTTCAAACAAGTATACAGATGAAGTTAACAAAACGAAATGTCCAAAAACGTGCAAAAGTGAGCTGCAAAGTATAACTATAAATTGTGGACACCATAAAGTATTTTTGGACCCTAATTTGCTTAAGGCGTGCTTATATCCCTAATTTTGTTTTATTTTGGAACTTGCTTTACTCACATGAGCAGCGCTACACTTTATTTTCCTTCATGGGCTTAGAACTTCACAAACACCCGCTTTTACCCAATCTCCCAAACCAAACAAATCCGCTTATCATGGGTCTCCGGCCTCAAACTCGCCTATCAATAGCTGAAATTGCCGACCCAAAGAAGCACGAAAACCAACGTCTTGTATTCGTGACGAACTTTTTTCCCCGGAACAGTAGCTCTCCATACAAAACGTAGATGATGGAAAAAATGTAAAGGGTTTTGCACACCAATGGATCAAACGGGGTGCCAACATATATAAATTATCTCCCACCTTCATTTCTGTGGGAGTTCCTCATGGGTCAGTGCTAGGTCCTCCGTTATTTCTGATCTGCATAAATGACATTCCGGATAATATTTTCAGCAACACCCTCCTATATGCCGCTGACCTAAAAACCTGGAATGCCACTGATCCCAGTGCATTACAGGTTGATCTTGATGCGATTAAACGTTGGTCGAACGATTGGAATCTCCCACTGAATGACAGTAAGTGCGCACATATGTCACCTGGTGGAGATTCTGGCAACGCCTTCGTGGTTCATGGCGCATTCGGCACAGTAGATATCATGAAAATCGATCTAAAGAAAGATCTGGGCATCTGGCTGTCGTCTAGCTTATCTTTTGCGCATCATCACCAGATGACAGCGAAAAAAGGGTTTGCTACTCTTAGGATGATAAAGCGCACTTTCCCCCGCATAGACAAGGAAGCGCTTCGAACGCTTTACAGGGTTTATATAAGGCCGCTTTTCTAGTACGCTAATCAGGTCGTTTATACCGGCCTGAAGAAAGGCATCTTAGCCATTGTGCATGTCCAGCGCGTGGCTACCAAACTAGTCACAGGTCTCAGTAGTGTCGCGTACGAGTCTCGACTTGAAATTCTTGATCTATACCCACTTGAATTTCGACGGTTCCGCGGTGATATAACTTTCACACACTTCCTCTTTAGAGTAGGCCTCGTTGATCAGTTCTTCACTGTAGCCACTGATGACGGTCGGCGATGACACAACATGAAGCTTATCAAGCTTCGTCCTCGGACCTTCCTTAAACAGCAGTTTTTTCCTACAGGGTTGTCAACTTCTGGAACAATCTCCCTGTTGAGGTCGTCAGTAGCGCTTCTAGCGATCGCTTCAAAACACTACTTGACTCTCATTTTCCAAAAATCCTTTTATGCGAGTAATCTTAGTTTGTTTTTTGATATTTACTGTAATTCCCAAGAGCGGTGCTGCACCCTGTTTTCACTGGATGCCATTCAGATCAACAGACGCCCACTTGACATTGAACAAAAAGAAACCGACTGGATCCGGGACCCTTGGGCCTCTGTCTCTAACCCGTGTAACAATCACTGAATTGTTGAATTAGCATTGCTTACATAGTGTTCCGCTGCCTACGCTGCTAGTGAAATTGAAATTGATGTAGTTTAACTTTTTCGGCCATTTACAATCACAGATTCACGCGAGTAATCTGCTTTCCTTTGGTATCGTCACAAAGTTTTTCAGGAAATTTAGTCAGTTCGTTTAAATGGTTCAATGATTTTTCAAAATGAATACTCCGGCCGGCGTAACAATTGCAAATATTTCTGCAGTGCACGCTGTTGCACGTCCTGTTTCTGGTGGGATTTTACGAAGATGATCTTTTTCAATGTGTATCATTTATTCCATCTGATTCATTAGTGCTTTTAATTTAATTTGTTAATCATACTCTATGGTCTACACTACGTTCTGTTTGGATACTGGCGGCGTCGGATTATTGTACATGGTACTTATGGGAATTCCCATCTACTTTAAAGCATGTGTTTACTCGTGACCCATGTGTATTGGCTCAAAACAGCTATATATAGATTACTGTTTCACTCGTTCTCTTTCTATCGACCCCTAAGACACTCCATAGCGACACGAAATTTAAGCAAGATACGTGAAAAATGAAGTGTGTAGTTTGTGGAAAAATACATTTAAAAAACTAAGCCATACTAGAATGTAATTAAATGGGATGCACATTTTGAGTAATGGAAGTGAACCGGTTCATTATTATACTCCGTACGTTTTTATTTTGTGCCCGTAGTGGCATAAATGACCTCGTACACCAGAATGTACGCACATATACCTTGACCATGTAGCTGTAGCCTACGCCAGCGCCATAACACCTATGCATTGGCGGAATGGACCCCGCGTCCAAAATGTCGTTATGGATCGTCTGTAATACTGACGGGTTTAACTTGGACAGATTCTTTACTTCGTACCATGGTGTTACAAAAACGTTTACGGCGAACTTTAACAGATTTCTGTATAAAATGAATTGATTCAAATATGCAGGTGTTTGTAGAGGGACTAGCCCAATACA
>JTDE01003551.1:31960-46211 GCA_014338405.1 Paragonimus skrjabini miyazakii
GCGCCGCATATTTGCTTCACTGTTGTGCATTGCTCATCGGATAATGCGAGTTTTTTTGTCATAAGGAACGATGTGATCAAGTAAGTTTAACGAACCAATTGAAATTTACATTGGGACGTCGAAACAGAATGAACGATCTCACCGTCCAAGATGTTGGAGACATCTTGCTTGTGTGAAGGGAAATATGGAAAAACGGGAAGAATAGATTTATGGTACTGAATCAAACCGTTAGCAACAACCTCTTGTCGAATTTGGAGAGACCGTTTGTTTGTGATCGCAGTCAGCGTAGAGAAATTACATACTCCAGCTTGGAAAAGCGCTTCTACTTTAGGCGAGAATAGTTGCTGTCTTAAAAACCACAAATCCAGCTCCGGATTGGTCTATGTGGGACAGTTTAAGAGGTGAAATCAATCAAATTTTATTGCTGTCAAAATTTGTTTGTCTAAGAAGTGTCTGTTAATGTCATGGAGCCACTTTTTGAAAACATGTCGGAGAGAATTTCTGAGGAGATGACCACTGCAAGTAATAAAACAACGAGATACTGAATGTAAACTGTATCAGCACACTCCACCGTGATGACTAGAGATTGTTTTTGGTTTTCGCTCTCGCTGGACCCCGGGACCGTGAATACATAAACATGTCGTGATGAAAAAATATGTTCTCATTTGTACATATGCACGACTTGCACCCTGTGTACGCGAACACTGTCGTAACATTGAGTCAAATGCCAATTTTGCACAAGATTGTCTCGTTCGCCGGTATTGGTCTCCCACTGGCAAATTAACGAAGATCGCTGTTGGGAGTTGAGACTATTGACCTTGAAACAGGTAACGGATGAATAGGTAAACGTGAGGGACTATGAGGAATTACTGTAAACCACTTTACTGACGAGTTGTTGGAGGTTTAATGCAAATCAAACACCACTTACATATTCTCAGCTTTCGTCTTTGGATGGAGGTTTCGGGTAGTCTCTTTCGAAAAGCACTACTGGTTTCGCTCTACAGAAGTGCATGTCTTCTCCACTATAGAGATTCAAACTGTCGTCCACCCTTTTTTGGGGGCATTTTTGATCACTGCGCCACTGAAATCATATTTAATATAACCGACATATCAGACTTAAACTTTAAGCCGCATTTACTTGTGAGTAATGCACAGGTTGTCCGATTGTTTCGAGGTGAGGCACAGTTACTGCCTGTTGACTCCAGTAGATGGTCATGCAAAATTCTTAAATCGAATTAACTCAACTAGTTCAACAATGCATTGGCTACTTATAATTAACCAGAGCCCTATGTGATAAACGCGAATGTAAAAGCCACATAAGCTATGAGCGGTGTTTAATTCCTTTGTTATCGTCTCCTCATTTGTATCGATCAGCAGCCTTTGCCACACTGTTCCGTGGGTATTGTTCACATGTACCTGAACTTGGCCATCAATTCCATACTGCTACTAGTAGCCTATCCCAGAAATTGTTCCCATTGGAATGCTAACGGCTCATTAGTTGCTGTGGGTTCTGGTCATACACTGAGCTTGTGTTTCTTCAGTGATCATTCTTTGTCTTTTCTTGCTTCATGTGGATGCTCAGTGTTTGCACACACAAAAGCCATTCTTATAGGATAATTTGCAATGTTGGTGGGAATCTTTTGTTTTGTACGACTGTCGTCCCAATGTGCTCATTGATAGTGTAAATCCAGTTACGCCTGTAGCCTAGTTGCGGGAAATTCACGTGTATGCCATGTGTACCTTATATTGCACAGGTGCATCAAGAGTGGGTGGGGTTGTCTGGCATTCGTTAGTATTTTCTATTGAATGTGTGACTAGAACAGTCGGCTAAGCCAGCGGTAACGGATGCCAACTTGACTTTCTGTGTGGTCATCATTACAAGGGATAACGAGCCGTATTACACAGATTCAATGGAGAGTACCCACAGCGGTTATGCTTATTGTCAACTCTGATCCGATTGAACATATCCATCATCAGTGTATGCTGAAGTACATTTCGGCTAGATAACCATCAATATAGCATTTCGTTGGAACTCGCACATGCTTCTGTGTTAATCAGTATTGGAGGCATTGGCGTGGTATAAGCCCCCATTACTCTGAGTTAACATTAGTGTTACATCATTTTCACCTCGAATCGCTTCCACTTAAAACAACAGAGGACACAATTTGGTTGTGATAGGCTGTTCGAATGGTGCGGTACGTTCCAGTCAATAGGTCAGTTGGTGAAAAACTTGGCAGACAGACATAGTCAATAATACTTGACATTCAAAGGTCAACACATTGTCATTGCTAACCTTTCGTTTCATCGACATCAATCGGTGACGTAAATTGCAACATGTGAACAGACCGAAAAGCAGTTTCACTCTTTCAGATTATGCCTTTCTTGTCAAGTTTAGCGGTATTTAGTAGCTATTGATAAAAAGAGATCGGCATGCGAACATCTCGCAACACCTGTTTCCTCTGTATTGAAAAATTCGAAACTTCACAAGTGTAAGTTTTCGAAATGCCTGTCTCTTGGTTAGACCCTGATCCACTCACTATACTTTTCATTCATTCGTCCATAACGGCCATAAGCGTGACCATAAGATACTGGGATTCTGGCTGCCGCCTACCGAACCAGTACATAGAGGAAAGAGAATATACTAAAAAGGATAAAAATGAGTAAAACAGCATAAATGGAGTGGTACGAATACTGGTACGCCATTTATTGTGGCACATTGTCATCATGAATAGGGCTTTTAAAAAGCGACTCGAGCTGTCACACTAACCTCAGCCGGTCATCCGAAATCGACCTACTTTACTCGACAGAATAGTCAGTCTCCACACTTTATGACCACACTGTTGCTTGTTCACCACTGTTTTATTCAACCGCCAATGGTCTCAGTATATAATTCCGGGTATGGCAAACTCCCAGCTGGCATGCGAAGTGCATGATCCAACCACTGCAGGATGAGCAACCTAACTCGTCGACAAGTTGACTACGCATCCCGTGCGTTCCGGACTACGCGGTGAAGAACGGCTGCGTTGCCCACGCGATCGTCTCGCTTGATGTGGGGTAATCGGTGGAGACGGCAGTAGTCAAGCACAGCAAGTCTGTTGATATCTTCATCCCGAACGAATCATGTTTTTCCAGCATAGTACAGAACCGAACGTACAGGCATTACATACCCCTCCTTTTAATGACAACGGAACGTCTTCTCGATGACGCAGATATCGCAGGCTTAGAAAGGTTACTCAAACTCTTTACTGTCCTCGATGACATCTCATCGGCATTATTGCAACCTGTCGAGATAGTGCTACTCAAGTTCACAGTCTCAAGCGGATTATCCGCAATAGAGGACGTTGATTGTGGGACTATCCCCATACAAGTTAACCCGGCCATTCATCTTCTTCAGGATAGTCTGCATGTTTCCGGCGGAGGAGCTAAGCATGACATTTTCGTCCGCATACTCCATGTCGGTCAATCTGGTGCCAAGGAGAAACTTAGCACTAAACTTTTTGGATTACTCAAGTGCGTCTTTCACAATACCGTCCATGACAAAACTGAACAGGAACGGTGAGGTCGAACATTCCTAAAGAGCACCACTAGAAGCGATGAACTTCTGAGACGGTTATCGATAAACCCTCACCCTGCCTGCAGAGTGAACCTACAATGATCTTAACTGTTAGGAGACGCATCTCCTAACGAAGCAGCAAAGGCGATCGATCCGGTTTCGAGTTAATTGGTATGTGATTTTAACTCACTCAGTCCAGTAAGCTCAATTGGATTGCAGCTGCGCGATCGAACGCCTGCACATCACGTGAAGCTGTTCTCACGAGTGCATTTTCAAATGTCCCCCCACCCCTCTGTTGGACCTATAAATGTAGAGCTTCTGTGGCCTAATCGACTCGCCTCGGTTTTTTCAATAAACGCTGTTGCCGCGCCCGTATTCTCCTTCTCGGTTCTGGTGGCAAACGATTGAGCTCGTATTAAGGGACGATCCAATATTAACACTCTCAAGTGTTTTTTTGTTATCCCTTTTCGAAGGAGACAGTTCCAGAGAATGTTGCGAGAATCCGAGCCGAAGACAGTCTATCGTCCCAAAACGATCACGATCGTCGGCTGTCTGTAAGAGTACCGATGTCTCACAACCCTTCGCACACCAAAAATGGGTTCAATACACACTCAACCGGATCTGAATCCTACCTATTATTCGCGTACCTAACTTCCCCTGGATTTAGTGAGCTGATGTAATATAAGGCCTGTGAGTAACTTGCACGTAGTGGTTACTAAACTATTACTTTTGTGGCTGTCGTGTGGGCTTTGGAACCCCTTTTTGAAAACAAGATCAGCTGTTGATGAGCATCAGTCGCCGTCTAAAGGAGTTTTGTCATTTCTGATGCCAACCTCTCATTCCCATTCTTGAAAAGAGGAGAGTGAAGATCTGGTTCAGGACTCTCGTACGCTCTGAAACATTAGCCTCCACGGCCACTGCTTCCGATGGATGTCCATCTGGGACGCAGTAACTGGTCATTTGGGTCCTGTCGTATATACGGAGCACGGTTGAAGCCAGCGGAACCAATCCTCAGTGCTGAGATTGACTGAGCTTTGTCAGCTTACCATCATCCGCTTGAAAATCACTTAGATGAAGTATTATTTTTCTTATTTTCAGAAGTATGATATACCCTTTTGTCGTCCCTTTCTTTTTCCCTCCGTACCGTTGTATCCAAACCTCTCCAAGATGGGGTTGGAATAAAACAGTGTGTTACGAACTTTTCCATCATCCTTTTTATATGCAAGGTTAGACGGTTTGTAGGCATATATGGCATTGCAATCTAGGCGGTAAGCAACCTTTTACCGACTCCTCTAAACTACAGACGTTTGAATTACCTTCGAGGTAATTTCCAAGCCGATCTCATACGCGGTCACAAACACGGAATTTTGGTTGAATTTAGACATCACTCTACGCCCGAAGCTCTTTTTACACTTAGTTTTAACATGTTTTTGTGTGCAAACAAAAAGACTCATTAAGCTAGTCCGTTCACTCTCTGGAGGTAAATCCCAGTGTTCGACGCCATAGAATTAATTTCGTGAATGTAGTGTGTCTGTTTTTGTGGCACAATGATGTTACCTCTCTGACATAAATTTCACTATGATCTACCTTGTCCGAACTCGATGGGTGATCATACTTCGTGAACCTGAAGGGAATATACTTCAGGTTTTCATCTATACGCATCCGAACGTTTGTTCCTAATGAGCTGCATTCAACCAGTCGGTATGTGATATCTGTTGCAAGCACGTATAGAAAGTATCATCATTTGACTACTTTCCATTCACTAACGATGGGAGAAAAAAATAGATAAGTATCCCCTACGCATTGTTTGTCTCTGATAAGCTTTGTATCATATGACCACCAGTCTAGAAACGTAATTTTAGAGGCACGCCTAATCGCACCTCCGAGCTGTCCTACTGTACTTGTCCTCTTGTTTAACGCGTAGACGTGTATCTAAGTAACTTAACAACTGACACCTTAACCTGTTTGGCTTTTTGTATATTACAAAATGCATCTGGCTTCATTGCCGTTGTTCATCAGCTTAACTGTCTCGTATGTAAAGACCGTATATTTTACTAATATGTGACGTAATTCGATAGATCAAATCTCTCTTTATCATTCGTTGTCTTTTAGCATTGCACGTTTCTTTTATCGTCTGATCGTGGGTTGTCGTGCTCATTTTAACTTTGCTTTGCAAGGTATATATAAGAAAACTAATCAATGCATGCGTTGAAAGTATTGAGGATATAACTGACTTTCTTTGGATTGTGTACTTTGAAGTAAGGAAAAGGTTAGTCACTTCCTCCTCCATGCATTTATTTGCCGAGTTACTGATAAGAACCAATTTTTGTGTCCTCTCTTAGGCCGCGCAAACATTACAAGCCGCGAGCACTGTTGTTACTTTGTTTTTTCTGTTTGATGGTGAATAACGAATGAAGCGTTCTGCTGATTGAAATTAATGATGAATGTCGTTTTGTACGGCCGTCGACGTGCCCCTTCGATCAACATTGTGGATATGCATCAGTTCATGATCTCTAGGCATTTGTTTGTAAACGGATTGTCTGTCCACCACACTTGCGGCGCATTTGGGTCGATGCGAACAGTTACATCTACAATGTTATTCGGTCACACGTCATCCCCTTCAAGTTGGCTTGTTTGGTTTGGCGCAACTGCCGACTCTGATAGCTCCAGCCGAACTACTACCTAGTAACTGTGTCTTAATTACAGCTAGATGTTTGGATCTCCTGGCATAGGTTATCTGATTTTTGAGACTATGGCTAATTGCACGTGGACGAGTTTTGAATCAGCTGGTCGTTATCTTTTAATCCGTCCAGCGTTTAATTAGTCTAGTCCATTCAGGCCACGCGTATTCTAAAACTCTAGGTATTGTGACTATTACGGTCTAGAATTTTGTACATATCAAACTAATGGATGAAGGAATTCAAAAATCTAAAAAAACAGAGAAGGCAACCTTAGACTTGACTAACATACTGTCATGTTGTATGCGATTTATCGTTCTGTCTACAAGTTTGCAGACGATGCCTTCTGTTGTATATTACTCAGCAGCGCTATTGAGTAGTATGTCATGAAGCTGAAAGAGCGATGCGTGTGCTCTAGTTAATAGCGATCCCCAAAATATCTGATAGATAAAAAGCTGGGAAGAAAAGTCGGGATTGCGTTTTGCTTGGAACGTTTTAGCGAAGGAACTAAGTCTGTGCGGTTGGTAATGAATGGGGAGCTGTGGCCACCATGCCAAACGGTGTCTACGATTGTTGTGATATGTGTTTACGCAGTTTGCAGTGTCGTCCAGCAGTATTAAACTTTCCAGGCCAAGCTTCTCTCCCAGCCACATCACTTCTAGTTGAACGGAGCGAAACTATCAATGCTTCAGTATCCACTTCCGTTGTTTGTACTTTCTCAAAACCGCCAGCAGTCTTTTGATGCTAGTCATTTGCAAAAAACACTACGTCAGCGTACAAATTACGTGATTTAACTAGTGTATGCAGTAAGTCGTGGTTTCAGGGTAGTCCTAACAGTGCGTCGATGGATCTATAACCGTCTAGTTGATAGGAATAGGTAAGTGGCCAATCGTTAATCGTACTGGCAGTTATCTCTAACTACTTTTAAATGCAAATACCCTACATTGTAAAAGTTTAAAATCCAACTTCACTGTGAATCATGTGAAACTGGATGAGCCGCGCAGGTTTATTGTCCTTTCTACTCCTCATTGTCCGTTGAGAGTCCGTTAAATTAATTAATTAATTAATTCATTTAATCAATCAATGATGCTTCGTCAAATTTTGGAGCGGTGTCGTGTGTACCGCCGGCCAACAGTCACCATATTTCTTGACTATAAAAGTGCGTTCGATTCGGTGAATTGATCTACACTTTTAAAGTCGTTTAAACTCAGGGGTGTACCGACCAAGTATGTGAACATACTGTCGGCGCTTCATTCTCATACTTCAGCTCAGGTTAGGGGTTATGGTGAACTGTCTGACAGTTTCAGCACCATGAGCTGCGTACGTCAAGGTTGTCCTCTTTCACCATTTTTATTTAATTTTGTGGTGGACGATATAATGAAGGATTGTCTGCGCTAGTCACAAGATGCTGGTGTGGATCTCTTATCTGGTGGAAGACTGATTGATCTTGATTGTGTTAACGACAAGGTATTGCTATTTGACGCTTTCAAAGCAGCACAATTGATGTTAGAGGCTATTTGGCGTTCCGCTGAGTACTTCGGAATGCGCTTTTCAGTCTCAAAGTGCTTCGCAGGATTGCTGTGATCACGTAGATTTAATGTTGGTTAGTGAAGTCATGGAGGTTGTTGCTCGGTTTGTGTACCTGGAAAACTGCACTAGCGGCGGTGGCGATGAAGTGAACGAAATTGAAGCGCGTATCTCTAAGACTAGGGCGGTGTTCGCTAATTTTGGGCATTTTTGACGACAGAGAGGTATCTTTCTGATGCTTAAAATTAACGTGCATAAGGTGACAGTGAAGGCTGTGTCACTTTACGGCAGCAAAACCTGGCAACTCAGGGTAGGAGACGTAAACCAAATGTCGGTATTTGACCACCGATTTCTGCATCCGATGGCTGGTGTCGGGTGGAATCAATGGATGAGAAATCAGCAGGTTAGGAATCGGGTATTTGGTAGTGATTAACAAACGAGTTCTTTCGTTCAATTCTTACATTTGCACAGACTTTGATGGTTAGGTCATGTACTAAGGATGCTAGCTAGTCGTCTGCCACATCGAGCACTGTTTGCCGAGGCTGAGGTTGACTGGCGTAATGTGCGAGGTGGACAAATGATGACCTGTCGTAGAGGAATGAAATGGTTCACGAAGGGGTTGGTCACCATAGGTCAGGTTCGTCTCCCGGGGTGGAGAACTCGCGACTCACAGAGTCGGTGGCTTGAGACGTTAGGTGAGATGACAGCTAATTGAGCTAAGTGGCATGAATGGTGTCGTTGTTTGTCCGAATTGTCTGTGAAGTGAGTGTACTTGATGATGCGGGGTAGTGAATGTTGTGAAGAAGCTATCTTGCTGATAACGCCTTGCTTTCACTTACAGCTTGTTTGCTTGCAAGGTGTAGGCACATTGACGTTGAATATTAGAATATAAACGTAGGTATTTTTTATTAGTTAGGTCCCTTTCGGTCCTCTTCTTTTCTTCTTCTGTCTTCCGGTACAGGGTTTGCTTTTCTTCGTGGTTGTGTGGCAGTTAAGTATCAGTGTGAACCACTGATATATCGCTGTCTCTAATAGTGATGATGATATGCTGAATTCAGTCCGATAGTTAAACTCGCGACTCACAGCTTTTTTGGCCACAGCTAGCTGCCTTAAAATAAGGCACATCATAATGGCTTAGACTTTCCCACCTGCTGGGCCTTATGTCTACCTATTTACTGTACTCATAACGTTTTTATACCGATAACATTTTCATACCAACATGAACGAATTTCAAAATGTTTGCACTCAGCAAAATTCGTGTGTAGTAGACATCACAGAAACCTGGTGTAGGAGGGCAATACGCGAGACTTGTCCATCTTTAGTGTGACAGTGTTTCACAGTGATATGATAATTTATATAAGCGGTTGTGCAGCTCTATCTGAATTGGAATCTGCATACCTTGTGCACTTGTGTTTATGGATACTGAATCAGTCTGCTGAGTAGTTCACGTCATCCAAAGTACACTTGTTCGATTAGTGTAATCCGCGATCGCAGTTCGCTCATAGGAAAACATAGTTTTGCTTAATGTTCTGGGTGGAATACCGTCTTTAAGTTTCACTCCCACTTTATGAAACTGGATTTCGTGGACCACATAACAGCATTCTCTTCCTTTGGGGAGTTCTTCGAGAAGCTATTGGAAGCTGGACTGTTTTATTATGTCTGGCGAGCGAGTGAGTCAAATACCATTTCGCCTTGATTATGTTCTCGCTGCTAAGGCTGACGTGATCGGATATCTAAAAATCACAACTCCACTTGGTCACAGTTATCCCGGGAAAATGTGATTCGGCTGGTCATACGAAACGAAACAACATATTCCCCAGAATACGGCTCTGACGGTCTATCATAAGACGAATTTTGAAGCGCCAAAGATTCAGCTCAACAAAGTTGTGTGGCTTGGCTTCATCATTCCACGTATCGTAGATCATTCCTGGCAAGATATCGTTTGGGAACCTTCTGGTACCATTTTGCAAGTATATCTCAGTTGTCTTCCTCGGCTAGTAACAAACGTGAGACTTGACAATCAGAACTAAACGTTTGGTTACTTTGAACCACTCAATAAAGAACAAGTATCGAATAGAACAGACTGAAGGTTGTTTGATCGTGTGATGGGGTAACTTCACAGTTGTAAAAGTGAATCGGTTTTGTCATCAACACGGTCTTGCTCAGGAACTGAACGTGCCGATAATGGCACTCCCTTGAAAGTGGGTGCGAAGAAGACCTAACGCACAACTACTAACATGTTTAGTTTTATTAATCTCCAGTGATAAGGCGCTTACTGGATGACTTTTTCTGAGCTAAGAAGGCAGACTTTGAATTCTTTGTTGGATTGTTGGTTTGTCGCAACCGTGATTAAGATAAATGGAACGCCACCCACAATTGATCGCAGCTTTCACATTCCTATAGATTTTTTAGCCAGACCATTTGTTCTCAACACCCTGTCGTCTTTGGTGTTTTGTATGGCTTGCCTAAATTAATATTCCGCTGCCAACGTTGTAGATAACGTTAGCATCGTGGTAAGCTACACTTGTTGATAGCTAACCTCGGGTGTGACACATCTAGTTTGAGTTACTGGATTTAAAATATTTGTTCAGTTATATCTGTTGAAAGAGCCTTTGATCACGTTGTGCATTGTTCGTGCCCTCTGGTAATATGCTACCATCACCGGAACATGGCAGGTGTTCTCTTCTACTGTTGTTCGTTTCTCTCCTTCCAGATAATAATTTGTATAGCCATCTTGTACCTGTATACTTTGCTTTCCTACACTCATTATGTAACATTAGATTACGGTGACTCCCACAGTTTATAGTTGGAGATGTAAGAGAATATTGGGGCCGATTAGATTTAGTTGTATGAATTTTCATGTTGTTTGGCTGAGTTGTCTGTGATGTTAGAAGAATTAACGAAGCGAAAGGATAAGGGTCATCCTACTCTTATTTACTGTTTGATTGCTTGATAGTAAGGCATATCTTGGTGTTAATTGTCGCAAGTTAGACGTAGAGTTGCCGTAACTGAATTCTCACTCCTTCCCCCATTTGTGTTCAACCTGGAGCTATTTTTGTTCATGTTTGTGTAACAATTAAGGATCGGTGTTAACTAGTGACGTGCTACCACCGGTAGTGGTGATAAAGTCAGTCTCGACGGTTTGTTAACACCTCATCAATCGGTCAGTTAGGCAAAAATACATCGGTTATCTGTTACGGTTGGAATTCTGGTACATCAGCTTCTGCTGTATCCTTCATGTTAAGTCAAACAACCGTTAGGGAATTGTGTCGATTGTTTTTGAAACATGGGTTCATCACGTAGTTGATAAATATTACAGAACTACACCGTGTATGCTGAATATGTTAGGTGCAATGCACGTTAACTAGAATTTCTTAAAGTGGCCTTCAGCTGATAGGACTAACCTCGTTGTTTACAGTACACTATGGGCACACTAATTGACAATCTAAATCGTGTTGCGTGTCCAGCTAGGAGCCGTATAACTTTCTCTCATATACTCAAGTTGTCGTTTTGCCTCCCCTACTTCAGAAATGCTCTACTCCGTCAAACGGGTGGAAAACATTGAGAGACGGATACAAAGGTTATCCGGTATACTTGGTTGAAATGCCTTCTCTACGCGTACTTCCGCGAAAGACATTCACATAGATATTTTTGTATTTCAAAAGTGGCTGACTTATATACAGTGTGGATTTTGTGACAATGACAGTAACGGTGGATCGAGCACTAAGTATATCTCTTAAATTCGTCTGAGACTTATTTAATCGGTAATTGTTTGATGGACTGTGAAACCTGGGCACTGTGTTTTCGGTAGAGAGTAATCTTGACATTGTTAACTAGATATATAGATACTAGTAGTATTAGCAGTCATACTTAAAAGTATGTACAGTATACTCATGAAACGTGCTCACTGTTGAGAATTATTTACGATTGACCAATTGTTATAATTTTTCTCCATGCGATGCGTTCAAACTCATCTGCATACATTTATTTTAGGACGTTCGGATGTTCGCCTGTTAAATTAATCACTTCAAGTCTAATCTTGACAACTTTGTAGTGTTTTTAGAAGGAAGCTGGTTGGAAAGTTTATCTGAATACGATGATTATGATAAAGTGTATATGATATTCAACTTGAAATTGACCAAGTCCCTGACTACTCATCGGCAGTCTTTAGTGTAACTGAAGTTCGAAATCTAGTTGGCTGGGCTCGAAACGTTTTCTGTAACGTACATGATGAATGGTCCAATCTGAATTCCGTGCACTTATGAGTTGAGTCTAACATCTTAACATCCGTAATTTCAATATATGTTTGTTAGCCATCTAATGTAGCAGATAATTACAACTTCTAAGTTGGAACGATGACTTCCTTCTAAACATTCTTTCCGTTCGTTTGCGAGAGGAGTTTTTTCGGACCACAGTGTTCTATCCTGTTATTCTTTTTGATGAATTGACTTTTTCTGTTCTATTCTGACGGATACATTTATTGTGATGTGTAACCAAATAGGGAGCGCAATTATTCTAAAACTCAGTGGAATATCTCAGCGTGACGGTAGAACGTATCCAAAGCCCACAGCGAGTGGGTCGCGGACAACATGGTCGACAGGACGTACCATTACTCAGCGAAGTCGGACTAACGGAAGAGAAATGACAGGCAACAGAACTCTGCGACAGAAGGCGTCAGCCACACATACAAACTAAGCAGAAGTGCACACGACTCGTGAGTGGAAACCGCCGCTTCATTGTGGACTGGAATTCCGACTCAAACGCCAGTGCGCCCTTCGCGTGGGAACATGCTGAGTTGGACAATAAAGACGTTGTTTTATTGAACGACTTTTTTGCCACACTGTGATGCTCTGGAACTATTATGCAGGACACAGGCAGTTTATTCTAAACTTATTTTATGTCTGAACTGAGGGCTGCCTATGCATTAATACCTGTCCTTTTCAAGGAATCATTTATTGCTTTTGCTTACTAACATTTTAAGTGATTTTAACTGGTAGAAGCCAACCACTCACAATTGATTACGGTTTTCAGCCGGCCTCTTGCGGAAGGAATCAGCAGATTCGAGTTTTAACGTTGTTAAGACTCATTGTTATTGTGCGTCCGTTCCCTGATCGAGATTCGGGTTCTCATCCATGTCTTTGCAAGACGTCTATATTGATTACTACACGATTAGTCCCACGTTAGGTATGACAAAAGTGTCATATCTAAACGTTCAACCAATTTGTGAATGATGTGGAGGCCACGTGATCATCTCGGTTGGAGACAGTAATCATACCGTGAAGTCCACTCGGTAACTTCGCGACCAGGATTTATCAGTCAACTTTAAATCACAGGTTAAACTTCACCTGTTGAGCGATATTTTTTAGTCCGGAGCTTTTCATTTATATATGGATTTAACGAAGCTAATCGCCATTCTCGTATTTGAACAGACTTAAGCTAGCCTCTTTTCATATGCTCGCTTCCAGTCCTTTTCGGAGTGTGAGGTGGCGGAATCGATTGAATGATCTCGTTTAGGTACCCCGTTTGGAGCGTACACATTTGAATAACCCTGTCAGTTTATCTTACAAGGTGTGTTTACTGCAACCGAACGCACCTTGACAACTGTTCACATCATACAATCCGCTGGTAGATGTGCGCATTTACTTGGCTGGTGTTCATTGGCTTCCACTCATGCATGTCTATGTTGTCTTCCGTACGATTGGTTCAGCGAACCAGCGGGTGTGGCAGAACGCGGACAGACAACCAAGACTGACGAAATCGGAGTGTCATATGGACGGCTTTGTTCACTCGAATGGCCGTTTCCTCAATTAACTCAGGATGAGGATTTGAACAGCAATTGATTGTCTGCGGAAATTGGTGAATGCAGGTCGCATGAGATAGCGCACATCACCTACGCTTCAAGCAAAATCGCATTCACACGTGATGTGCATAAATTTTTCATTCATCTGTGTCCGACATTCAACGACATTGCGTGGGATGGGAATCGAATCAATTTATCGAATGGAGAACTTTATCCGAACCCTAGTTAAAATATGGGAAATAACTAAAACTGAGTAGTCACTCTCGAAATGTCATTATTCTTGGAACGCCGGAACAACCTGATTCATAGTCGAAACAGTGTTTTTCCTACAGAAGCAAGCGTTAAATACATCTAAGATAAATAGAAACAGAAAGTGGTTACGCACGAATACAGTCACATCAATTGTTGTGTCATCAATTGTTTCAACCATTCCAGGGTTATTGAGTTGCTCTGCCTGCGTGGACGTCACTGTAAGTGTAAGTGAATTTACATGCAACGTGATAAACAGATTCGCGAAATGAATCGCTTTCGAGACAATGGAAAACTGGTCCCCCAGTAGCTTGGACTAAGCGCAACTTCGCAGCTGCATCTGTTCCAGTTAGAGCATATTTTACTTTGTCCTTAAGACTATTCGTCGGATAATTCACTTTAAATTACAAAAATAAAGATATATTCATTTTGTATGCCGTTTGA
>JTDE01003552.1:10473-78454 GCA_014338405.1 Paragonimus skrjabini miyazakii
TCGCCATGACCCGTGTAACAGGACAGTTACTATTCTGCTCTCAAGAGAACAGGGCAACTTGAGTTGTATTCACGTGCGCCTCTGACTGGGCGTTACGGTCTGTGTGCCAGGAATATTTTTCAGTTTTTCATTATGAATAATGTGCTTGTTTGTTTGTAAATCTATGAGTGACCTGGTTTGCTAGTTTAACGTCTACTAAGAAGTGTGAAATTTATTTCAGCAATCAGAATTTTCTAATATATGTCTTCCAAATTCGGTTGATCTTAACAGTATCATTTATGTATGCGTTAGCTTTTTGTCACCCACGCAGTTGTGTTTCTTTATGTTTTCACCTCTGAAGTGCACTTTGGGATATTGAACGTTGCCAACAGATAACGACGTTCGCAAGCCACACGGGGGATGTAATGAATCTTAGCCTTTCGCCAGACCGACGAACCTTCGTTTCTGGTTCCTGTGATTCGTCTGCCAAGGTTAGTTGTGATTAGGTATGTTTTTCTGTGTGTACTTGTATGTATATTCTTCTGTGGTTGCAGTTCCTTGTTTGTGATAGAACGTAGCCAAGCAACCAAGATAGCTACCAGTAAGTTTGGAATTGTGGGTCGCGTTTGGGTCCTTGGTGAAGAATCTGATACTTTAGGTGAGATGGCGGCCAATTGGGTTTAGTGGTGTAGATATTGTTGTATCTTGGTTGAGTAGCGTATAAAGTATGAGCACTTATTAAAGCCGACCAGTGAATGCCGCATGGATGCTGTCCTACATATACTGTCACGTACAAGTGTAGACAGATTGTTTTTGATTAGTTGTGTGAACTTTTGATTTCCGGGAAGCATTACAGTTTTTTATTTTAAAGGAAATTGATAATGTCTGTATACACTTGACTCTGTTACTTGATATTAAGAAAAGTATAGACCTATGAAAATAGTTCATGCGCACAGTTTTGTTCCATAAGTAGCACGGACCATAGCGTTATGGAACATAAGGCGAGATGAAAATTGTAGTGTCGATGAGGAAGCACAGTTTGAACAACAGGCAACAACTTACTAATACTGATATTAAAGGTTGTGCACCACTTTTGAGCTGATGAAGACTCAAAACAGCATCACGGTTGTGCTTATTAAATATTCGCCAAAAGTCTTCTACTGATGACAATACCACCACAGATTCAAACAGTTTGTTTTAAGTTAGACGTACTTTAACACTAAAAGATTTTCGTTTCCATCTCAAGTGATTCATTTGCTGTTGTAGCTTCAGTGATCAATGTTGTAAACGTGAGAGTATGTCTCAGATGATGCGACGGTAAATATAACATTTTACAGTTCGAAATGCGATCGTTTCTGACATGCCGTTAGTACATGGGGATTGATTCAATTAAAGCGATTTCCTTGACCAAAAAAAGGTTACGTATGCTTAGTAACCGTACGCAGTCTTGTTTATCAACTGTAGAATGTACATGAAAAGAACTTTTTAGCTGGAACATCCCAAACAACCGTTATTTTCACAAGTGTCGTATATGCTTTTTTCATCGAGGCACAGATTAGAGACAGACGGGTCATTTGTGAATCTCGTTTGTGAACGGTAAGTGACAGTTATACACTACTTTGAGTTTGAGAGTGTTAAACGGGACTTGGTGCGTTGCAACTTTTGCACGCGATATCAGGATCACTTTGAGGCTTTTTCCTTGCAATAATTCTACCCACTTCGCTACATACGGTCATCAGCGTACAGTAGTACAAGCTATGGCATTTCAAGGACAAATAAATGGCGCAACAGCTGACTCATAATGGAACCTTGAGTCACATCATTAGCTGTTTTCTGTGGTCGCAAACGATCTTTGGCGTAGGAGGTTGTGTATTGCACGGAATCCCTTATACGTTATGTGAAAACAAAACAACAAACGCCTACACCCATTTACATAACTGACGTGTATTCGCACACACTGGGCAGCAATGCATTGTCATTCGCTTTTGTGCCACGTCCCCCCATAGGGCATACACATGGTTCCAATAGTCGCTTCTGGACCCTCGTCTTCCTGGCGTTGAGTTCTCGCATGTACGGACTATACTACTCACAAACGGAAGTGCGTGTTACACAACATGTGGAGTGCCCTTGGTTTTTATGCTGCAGCATTAAGGTAGTTTGATTCATAGAAGTCAAAAGCCATCTACATCATATTGGTGAAATGGCCTGCTTTAGAGAATAACTTGCCTTCTCAGCTACCTGACTCCACCGTTCCGTCTTCAAACGGATTAGTTGCACATAGTGGACCCCTTTGATGTCTATGTTGCCTATTATGCAACAATACACGGTGTACCATGTACACCTGCAAATAATCGCTCATTATGCTCTCCAGGGCTTTTCAGACAGCAAAAGGGCGGTTGATCTTTAGTTCGCAGGTTCGTTATGATCACCCCCCTAGGGTTGCGCGGTGGTCTCTCTAAGCCTTCAGTGACATACCAGCTATAGAGAACAGCTGGGAAATTTGTGAAGTGGCCTTGCCAACTTTCTGATGACTATTTGAAAAATTAGGTCGCGATCGGGCACACAAGCTCCATCCTTCTTCTTTCGTTTATTTCATTATATTGGCCGCATTTTTGTCTATCGCATGATTTTTCCGGCACTTAATAATCAATGTCCATTGATAATCCATTATTGTCGTTAGTAATGTCCCGGAATAGTTCTGCACTATGTTTGGTGTTCTGCTGTTTCAGATTCCTGCTATGATTTTTTTCTTATGGCATATTTTCTCCGCCTAATCGCTTTAAAAGCCGACCCTTTTTTGTTGAATCATATGAGCTTTTAGTCCTTGTGTTTTCAGTGTTCTTATTAAGCTCGTATCGATTGTGGGCCCTTCGCATTTTGCATAGCTTTGGGATCTGCGAGACGGTCGGTGCCGCCAAACTTTCCCAGGTCATGAGACCGACATCAATGCTGTCACGTTTTTCCCCAACGGACTGAGCTTCGCCACCGGTAGTGACGACGCCACTTGTCGGTTGTTTGATATCCGATCCGATCAGGAGATTGGAAAATACGGTCATGACAATATTCTTTGCGGAATAACTAGTGTGGCATTCAGCCGGAGTGGTCGTTTACTATTTGGTGGTTACGATGACTTCAATTGTAACGTTTGGGACACGTTGAAACAAGAACGTACAGGTAAGTTGCAAAGATCATACTGATGAACACACATTTTGGTTTAGATAGAATGTTGCATATCTAGCTTTTTTTCAATCTTACCCCACTTCTGCAGGCTACATCTGGTTGGTACTCCCGCCTATTATATTAGCCCAGAGGATCGTATGAATTTATGGAATAATCACACCAAGTACACCCGTGTAACACTGACGACAAAACAATCAGACAAATAGCCTTTACATTAATAGGGTTGTATGATGCACCGCTAATCACCTGGGGTTGCTTAGGTGTGGAGATACAGAGCTGATCACACGACAGGATTACTTTACATTTGTGTTAGTGCTGCTGCCTTCCATGTCTAGGTACCAATTAAAGCCTAATGCCTTCTTATTCTGACAATCGGCGTGACAGTAGTTGGATGTTTTTCTGGCTTGTTTGTAAATAATCACGGAATTCATCAATGGTCAACACCTACTTTCATGGCTTCTTGTGATTGATTATATATTGGTCTAGTCCCAAAGTAACTCTGATCAAAAAATTCTCTTTTTCGCGTTGTGCATCCTCTTTTCCGGTACTTTTTGAGGTGTATCTCTACTAAGTGTTTCAGCAGCTATACCCCTCATTTGCATATACTTCACCTTAATACGGCCCTCATTTTTTGTTATCTACACTCTACCTCGCAATTTGTCGAAGATGATCTATAACATGGTTGTGTGGTTTTTCTACCGCAATAGGCTAGCATTTCTAATCTCCTCCTGTCTGTATTAACCGTGCATACGTCAGCAACGCCTCATTTATTTCGGTACAGACATCTACAGCGAATAGTCAATTGATCTGTTTCTTCATTCTATTCAACTTTTATCTGTTCATTTCTCATCTTGTGCATTGAACGCTTGCGCATTGTACACTGACTGGTCCATAGTGCGAAATTCGTTTGTTGTTATCAACCAACCAGTTTTGGCTGATTATGGTACGTTTCCAGTCACGTATTTATTTGTGGTGGACTTTGGTCCATGCTCATGCCCATGGCTAGAACCGAGTTAAACCGAGGTAATAAACTGTTCGATGTTTTTATGGTTGTTTCATACTATTTGTTTCTACTTCGTTTCGTTTCTGTCTATGAGGAATACTTGCCGGACATGATAATCGCGTATCTTGTCTCGGAGTTACGGAGGACGGGATGGCTGTCTGTACAGGATCATGGGATACTTTTCTACGAATTTGGAATTAGGTCAACCTATGACTTTTGTGTGCTCTTTCGTTTCACCACATAACAGCTGCCCTTTGGTCATTCAGTCTATGTTTTCCATGAGGGACGGTTTTTCACGACGGCGTTTGATATGATCTATATCTTGACAGCTTGGCTGTTATCCATCCTACGCACCAGTGTCACTTTTTACTTGGTTACAATTCCACAGTTCCGAGTATACAGACATGATCCTAAGCGAATCTTCCTTTGCGAATAACTCGTTGGGAGTGGTTTACCTCTGCATTACGTCTGTATCATGACTGAGTGTTCTATTGCCTTCAGTCTAAAGCAACCTCTTCCGGTTACATTCATATCATGTGAAAACGTTTTTTTCTCCTATTTCTTTATTTTCATTGTTTATACTAATTTTCATCAGATTTTCCGCTCTCTTCATGCGCTGGCTTCTGACCCCGTTTTAGCTGCACGATTGATTTGTTTATCAGCTTCGCAATCATGTTTTTTTTTCATTGTACATATCTGTATACCTAGTTTATCTCATCATTGTTTTAATTATCGGCTGTGTGTGTTTCGTTCCTGAGTTTGGCAATTTTTTGACGACCTCGTATTGCGTTTATTTTTGTGTGGCATGTTGGTCGCTTTTTGCCTTTGTGTACAATCATTAGGCTTTCGTTGCAAACATTCACGGGCTATCTGGTCTTCTGTTTATTATAACCTATTTTTGTCTTCAGTGTTTTTTTCTTCAAAATCAAACTTTGGCTTGGATTTACTTTGGTTTAATGTAAGTCATATTTCTGTTCAGTCTGGTTTGTTCTTATTTGTACCGTCGCATTTTTGTTAGTGGTTCTGCGTACACGCACATCCGAACCTAAAGCCCGTCTAGTTTGCGAGAGCAGATTCATGTCTATCATTTGAGTGTCAACGGATCCAATAAAGTCGAATGCGGTGCCTGAAGAACTTATAGTAAACACCTAGTTTTACTTCACTTTTGCAGCTAACGATAACGGACGGATTAATGACAAAATGGTTGAATACGTAAGAAGCTCATACGTGGTGTCTCGCTTGTCGATTGGACAAGTGAATCTGCCACGCAATCGGTGTGTCGTTTAATTCGGTGCAATTGTCAGATTGTTCGTTAAAATAGAGACGAATGAAATGGACACGATCAAGGCAGCAAACGCAGGAAATATTCTATGATCAACTAACTTTTAGAGTTGGGAAAAAATGAGATTGTGGTTGATTTACGGCACAAATGACAGACAACAACGTCGAAAACCAAATACAGACCACACACATGTAACAGTGTTAGTGCTTCTTCTAGATGATACCTACCTCTGTTGTATAAGTGGCAGCTTCGTTTGTTAGTAGTATAGTGAACTAAAAGGTAGGTCTCAACGCCAGAAAGACGAAGGATCAGAAGCGACTATTAGAATAGTGTGTACGCACTATGGCGGACGTGAATGGCTGTACTGCTGCCCAGTGTGTGTGGATATACGTGAACCATGCAAATGGGTGTACGCGCTCGTGGTCCTACGTTTTAGCATAATCTGTACAGGATTTCATGCAATAAACAACTTCGCAAGCCAAGCGTCTTTTGTGGTCACAACACCTTTATTTCGTTAACTTGAAATGAATTGTACTGAAGGAGATCTCATGAAACGTCTTGACCAGTCTCTGTTCGCAAGAGAGAGTTCATTGTCAGCCATCCACGTTTCTTTCTCGAGATTGTGTTTTTCCTTACCGCCAGAATGTAAAACGAACGCCACCCCACCTTGGTCCGTTTTTTATTTATGGAATCCTTCATGGGTTACATTCATTTGGTAGTAATTTCGCTGTTTGTAGGTTTTCCCGCATTTAAGTCCAACACACTTTCAGTTAAGCATGCCGTACGCTCTTCATTTGGAAATTTTCTTCAGTCTAGGTTGCATATTGTCTGCTTTCTACGTCCACTAGAAAAGGTCGGTGACTCTGAGTCCTATGTGTCGTGTACTGAGCTGTCTAATCGAGAAAATCTGAGCGGCACTAAGTATTATCAATTTATTTGAAAAGCAGCACCTTTTTATAGGGGAACAACAGAATTTACGACTGTTATTAAGCGACAGGCGTCCTCACGTTTTGATTGGGCAGTTGCTGTGTTGTTCAACGACCTTGCATCTAACAACTCGGTTGTTTGAAACAGGTACGCATTCAACAGCTGCTAATCGCCGTCTGTGATTGGTTGACGCCATTTTGGCCATAATTCTGTCTGTAGCAGCCCGTGCGCGAACACTGACCGGCTGAACCTTCTCCAATCCAGAAACCGCTCCAGTTCAAACTCATTACACCGTGATCCTTATGAACTGCATCTGGAAACGTCATTATAACTGTAGGCCAAAATTGTAGGACCGGTTGCGGAGGACAGTAATTGTATCATGGTTGTTGTGTTGAGTCCATCCTTATTGAATCCAGTCTAGAACAACACATTTTAAGAGCGTACCTAGTTGGACAACCACAACTGTCGTAAACGGTTTCTCATCCTAGTTCTTACCGTTCTTGCCAAAGACTGTCACGCATAAAAACAGTCTGGCTTATAGACATGCAAGTGTTTTATTTGTTAAAAATGTCGATGGCGTCGGTCTTTCTGCTTGTTTTGCCACGCCAGTCGTCAATGTTCCAAGTGCCGGGATTTGCTTCTTACGTGCAGTTCACGGATGTTATAAGCATTTTTGCGCTTCTAATTTTGCTTACAATGCTTTACGGCGCCTAGGATCATCGGGCTTTCGATAGATAACTCTGTGGTAACAAGTAGTTAGCACTTGATGTTTCCAAGTTCCCACGTAAACTGTGGTATCTGGATGCTCCCTCTCATTTACAGCACAGTTTAGGCTTTCTCCTATCGCATTTTCTGGTGGTCTAATAGACAGTATGCGTTGTTTGTGATTATTTGACATTACCTGGTGTACTTGGGGCAATTACTTTAGATTGTTCGCTAGTACATAAAACTTGTCCATATTCAGAAAACCATCACATTTAACACTTTTCAAGGACATTAAGATCATTATCTTCCTATTTAGACGAACCTCGGAGAAGATCTGTAGGCATCTTTTCCATGATTGCACTCATTTGCAACCTTTGTAAACTAGAATGTTTTTGGAATGGTTTAGAAGAAAGATTACATTGAACTCGTTTTTTCTTCTGGTTGTAGCTAACTTATACACGCTATCTGAAAACTGTTTTTATTCTTGTCGGCGGTCGTCTGTTTAATTTGGTAATTACTTGTGTTTCTCCGCCGGAATATTTGAATATCTGCCTTGGCGCATGGTTTTTATCAGTGGGGAGAATGTTTCTCCTCGTGAACCATCCTAGTAAATTCTTATTCTGGTACTGTAAACCTTCACTGAAAGGCGCACTAGTTTGTGTTCAACTGTTCTTCGATGTAAGCTCGGATTATTGTGAACGAACGTCCAAGGACGTTAGTTCCTGTTATTGTTTTATAGAAAGCTGATTTGACTGCTTCATCCTAGATAAGTTTTGAATTTCTATCAGATTAATGTTGTTCTGAACTTTTTTTCAACTATCTTTTGTTGTAATGATCGTGAAGTTCGTCCAGAGGGTGGACGCATTCGTTGCTGTGAGATACGGCACGGCCGATCGGTGATCTAGCAAACGGAATTAATGGTAGCCAACAGCAAGTTGAAGAGGGTAAGACGTTTTCACATTCAACTCTATGGTCTTCGTGATCCACTTGACATCTCTGTATAAACACAGAGATATAGATGCTAGTTGGTTTCATTGGTGTGACTGTTATCATTATTTAGTCGAGTTGTCTGTGGAATAATGGCAGTGAATGGAACGTAGCAATGGATGCTTAAATGGAGCTGTTATGCATGTGGTATTTCACCCTCATTGGCTACTGCATTATTTGTTTGCAAGGTGTAGGCATCTTGATGCTATGTGTTGGGGTCTATTTATATAGGTCTCAGTGCTTAAGTCCCATCCCTTCCCCCACTTATACGTATAATCTTATGATTATGATAGTTGGACGTAAATGTGAACCAATGGTGCAACACTGTCGGTCGTGCTGATTCATTGCCGTTGTTATTTCTCTTGGTCCCAGTTGTACGAACACTGAAAAGCTAGTTGAGCATGCTCGTATGTATCAACAGCACTAAACTACACGGTAAAAAAACGACCATCTTGATAATTGACACTTTGATCCCGTGGGCTTAGTATTCATGCTGTTGGTGTAGTGAGCCAACATACCTGCATACCAGAAATTAATACTACGTTAGTTTATTCGTTTGATAAATTCCGTCGGTTTTATTGAGTTCGTGTCAGTAGATCTTGATAATCGATTACTGTATTTAGAAATTTAGTCAACCTGACCTAGGTGTGGTACAACTTTGCAAGTTCCTCACGTGTTCAATTACACTTTTTACGTATTCTCCAATCTCTTACCTTTTTGGCCTGGTTCTGCGTCGTTAACAAGCAAATTGTCCATTGTTAATCGATTTGTGAGTGATTAGAATGTGTTCCGCATTTCTTTGTTATCAGGTTCAATTTCTCTACAATGTGATTCTGTATGCAATTACACTTTGGGGCTCTTTATTTCAACGTTGCACCTAGCTTGTTGGCGTAATAATAAGGTCACAGTGTCGTATCAGCGAGTTCACATGGTAACAATTGAGCACACAGAATGACCTGGACCACATTCTCTTTTGTTGCACGCATTTCAAAACTGGATTCATCGCGCTCACCTTAAATGTTCTAGATGATTCACCTCACAAACATGGCTTACATGTTCCGTTCCAAATCTCACCCTGTGTTCATCACGGCATGGTTGATATTTCGCATGTAAACTGTAAAACGCGCGCTCTGTGAATCGCTCTATGAATTGAACCCCAATTTAGATTCACCGACCTCAATTGATCCGATTCCGAGGTGTTTTTTGCCCAAGATCATCACGAACGATTCCGACGAGTTGTCTTATGGTTATGTTTTTCTTATAATTATGTACTGAAACAGATATTTAGTCTTGAGTGTCATAGCAACTGTTTAAATTAAAATCATCAACGCTCGGAGTGGTATCTTTTTGTTACTGTGAGATTGTGTTTCGTTTATGTGATGTTCAGAAACCTCAGTGTAGCTATCATTTTTCACTGTTCTGTGTAAAAATTGAGAATTGACAAATTGGTGTAATAATGCTATGTTTGGATAAATTGATTGCTCGGTTAACGACAAAAATAGATATGTTTCAAAAAGCCCGCGAAAGTTGGCCTACTGTGCATGAGCTACTTCCAGTTGGACTATTAGTGAAAGAAAACTCCAGCACATGCAGGAACTGACGGTTGTATAGGCAGTTTTATGGGCCCTATCGTAACTAAACGAAGTCCTTCAAAACCAATTTATCAATGCAGATTTTTTTTTAAAAAAAAAACATTTTTAGAAATCCGTATTTAGTTTACTTCCATTGATTGCGTCTCTGAAACCCTTGAAATATGTGCATTCCACACACGATGAAACAAATCATGGAATGACAATATTGATTTACGTCAACCAACGTGGACATACTTGTTGCCATGGTGGTTTAATCTATTTTATCGAAAACTTTTGTACGTGCTACATCAATTGGTAGTTTTTGACGCATGCTATTTTTTTACTTGGTTCCTGGTAACTTTGTTTTGGAATAACTGACAATTATCCCGGGTCATGAGGAAGCCATTGAGTCCACAAGTAAGTTATGATCGCCGACTGACGTAGTGGTTTATGACGGGAATCGATGATAAGTTGTGCATTTAAGCAGATGTCGATGCACCGGTTTGATACCACAATAAGGAAAAACGAGAGATAAATGTCATTAAGTAAGCTACTGGCTTTACAAGTGTTTGTACCCAAGGATTTACCGAAATAAATCCGGTGTGACTCACAACGAAACAAACGGACGTATGCTTGTCATAGGATTCAAAGGAAATTTAAAGACTAGAAGGAGTTCAGGATGTTAATGTACATCTGGGTCTGTGCTGGACGGTTCGGAAAGAAAAGACAAATCAGTAGATTATTTCAATTTCAAAGGGTCAGCAATATAAAGGCTGCAAAATAGAAAGTCCGAGGATAACGAGCGGAATAGAAACCCGGTTCCTGTCTGCCAAGCACACAACAATCGCAATGCAACATACAGCTGACTGATATCAACCGTGAGAGTTGAAGAGTGTCTCAATCTCACTACAATGATCCTGATGATCAAGTTACCTGAATACTCAGTTTGGTGTCCTGAATGTGCACGTCAAGTCCGCGTTCGAATTCAACTACCGATAGACTGGTGGGTTGTTTTAGATTGAGCTAATCAAGATGCCACAACTGTTCTCCGCAAACCAAGTGGTTCACTTACTGTCATAGCTTTACCGAGTTATCTCTGAGAGGCTTATTCTCTCTGCTCACAAATATTTTCTTAGGGAATGTTGGGATTGATGGATGATTCTATGTACTAAGTAATATGGATTCAAAACACAGAGATGATAGATAAAACTGTCTTTAGGTTGAAGTGATAATGAGCGGATGACACAATTCAGAACTGGTCACTATAAGACGGTTGATTTACCATTGTCGGCTGTTACCTATATCACGAATTTGATTTTGTAAGTAAATCACTAATGGAACGTTAACAGTTTCCAACAGACAACTGGTTTTCTTCTTCACATTAATTAAACACACCTCAAACTTTTTAATCATTAATTAACTTGATGTTGCCTACAAAAGTTGTCTGCAGCATATGACTCCGTTGAGCGAATTTACAAGTGTCACCGTTGAAAGTGACATTCCCTTGCCCCCCAACAGTGTTGCAGATATTAACGGAGTCAGATTACTGTTTATGTTCGGTTAATACAGATATACAGTTTTCAAAATAAAATTTATAGCGGTTATGTACTTCCAATGCGGATGTGCGGAGAAAAATTGTGACATCGTACCCGGATCCGTCGTGGAAGTCTCATTAGCCGGTTCGTTTAAGCGAAGGTTTGATGCACACCATCGTGATATCACCTAGGGTCTTCAGTCAGCGTAATCATCTACACAATCCTGTAATCGTATACTGCTCTTAATAGCAGTGCATGTTGAACTGGGATCCTTTTGTGTTTGCGTACTACTGTTCGAGTTATGCGTCTCTTGCTACACTTCTGTTTACTTTTCTTCCGTTGCATTTTACTATCTCTAAGACCTTCGCGTTTAATTTTTCTTCCTCGTGTAATATCGTCAGTTGTGTTTAAGTTTTGTAGGCTTTTTCTGACTCGTAAACTTCTAATAATTCCGTATTGTTTCGTGAACACCAGTCAGTTAGTAATGTGGATAACCACAGTCTAGCGAATACAGTGGATACAAAACGAAAACGTCAATCATTGTTAGTGAACGGCACTCGTTATACACCGCTTAATCCCGTAACCACATAAAATAAACAAATACACTGATCCTTCCAAAATGTCGCGTCCTTTGGGCAATTAAACATGTACCGCATTTCAGGATGTGCCACACTTGATGGTCCCTATAGTTTGTCCAAAGATACGTTCCGAAAGGGAACAGTTATGGGCGTGAGCACTCACTTGGAGTCATGTCCTGATAGATGAAGGCACGCACGGCTGCTATCACACATTAGTGCATCCGTGTTACGGAAAGGCGCCCAGCAATCCTGTCAACAGACAGGCTGCTTGTCGGGGTTGTTCTAGTCGGTGTATTAGTTAGGACCAAAGCAGTCGGCCTTGTTCGATGTAGCGCCCAAACGCATAGATGTACTTCAAGGACCAGCAGTGGCTTCATACCAGCCAGACCGATCGATTCAGGTAAGCCCATGTGCCTGTCAGTCGCCACTCGAATTATCTTCAAGTAGACGGGCTAGCAACCGGGGGAGACACGGTTGAGTAAACAATGCCAACAGGGGAAGAAACAAGTCAGCTTTACGATCGGTCAACACTCGGCTGTATGTTTCCCTTCAAACGCATTAGCAGATTGTTGTAAACTCCCGAAAAATACGATGGATTAACCATGGGGTAGAAGTGCCCTTGACAGAATCCGAATTTTCCGCGTTGAAATAAGAAAAACAGACAACCTTAGGCCCGTGGATACGCGATTATCCCCGCTAACTGCTTCCAAGTCAAACCAAGAGACAAGAGAGAAAAGCCAATTTGTTCCACTCCAAAACGTGTGTGACTGATAAAAAACTACAGCGTATTTATATAATGCATAGTGGCCTACAAACATTCTCAAATCAAAAGCTAGAAGGACAGTTGCTAAAAATAGTAAAGGTCACTGAGCCACCAGTGAACATAGCACAATAAAGGTCGACCAGGCAAAAAAGCAGCGAAGATTGCCTATGTATTTTTCTGGGCATTTTTATTCATTATGATTGGGCAAGATCGTTTTCCCGAGAAATGAGGTGGTTTGGACGGAAAAATGGGGTTACCTAACATGGACTGACCGTAGCTTTCTGAGAGATAGAACCCGCCTTAAAAACACTTCAAAAACAAAATTTCCAAAATGAATTAGAATTTAATTTACCACTCAGTTTTCCATGGGTAGTACCAAGGTCGATGTCCACACTGTACCCATGCACCTTCACAATCCATCAACTTATCAAGACTCCATGAGCCAGTATGAAAGTAGTGTGGATTAGTTCAAAAAACTCGTGCTAAGTTCGGGTCATTTTTGACCTGTATCGAACTGTGAATTTAATTTTGTATGGCTTAGGTTTGTTTGGTCCGTATAAGAATTTATTGCTTCTGTCGGCCCACTTATTCCCATCGATCTATTTGCTTAACCTCCTCTAGCCCGATTTAAGTGCTCCTCTGTTTCACTGAACTAATGACCACTGTTCCCAGCTTTGACTGGACCCCTCGATGATGGGCTAATTCGTTACATTTTATGCCCCACGATCTACCTTGCAGCCCATTGATTATCGACTGACAGTCCACAACTGTGACTGTTAACTACCGCATGTTTAAGGAAAAGCTTGTCTTGTCTAACTCGTTTGTACGATGCCGCTGCTCATATATGTTTTTTTCAAATTGAACATTTATAAGTGGAACGAAATCTGGCTGGTCTCATCTGCATCGGTGTGGCGGATTCGCTCCTTAACATTTGGTTGGTTAAGATACAGGGCAAAACATAAGTTGAGTGGACCGTTGGAAGAACATTTAGAAAAGAGGTGACTGAAACGTTTAGTCTCATATATCCGTTTGTTGTATGACACGCCGTTCCGTTGTGAGAAGTATACTACTCACAAGTAGTATGTTACCCATAGGCGATATTCGGGAACAAAAGGGCAAGCTCCGAATGCCAGGAAGACGACGGACAATAAGGGACTATCGGAATAGTGTATACATGCGGTGTGAGAATTTCCACCAAGGCGAATGACAACGTACTGTCACCCGATGTATGTGGATGAATGTCTGCCTTGCAAATGAGTGTGCGCGTTTGTGGTTTAATTTTTGACATGATCTGTACGGGAGTTTGCGCAATAAACGAATTCTCAGGCCAACCATCTTCTGCGGTCACAACAACTGGTGCCGTGACGAATGCGAGGATGAAGATACCCTGGCCGCAGCCGTTCGAGGATGGAGACGTCCGGTCGGAGTCAAGACCGACCGTGTGAAGCTGGCTGGCCTGCGGACGCTGGTGAAGGGCAGGGCGAAGGCGGTGCTGGACGCAACGCGAAGATGCCCTGTGGAGATGGAGTGAGCCGCTGCGAAAGAGGAGCTGGTGGCTGCGTTTGACAGCCCGGCCGACCGCCAGAAACCATGTGGCGGTTCAAGGCGGTTAGGCTTGGACAATGACCGGGTCCATCCGTGTTTGCCGCCACTCTGCAAGGTTTGCTGGACAGGGTTCTGCCAGGATTGGATCAAGAACCACGACGGCAGTTGTTAACGGGGCAGTTTATTGAAGGTCTCCCGATGGTGGTTCGCGACCAAGTCCGTATTGCCCATGTCGCCCGGCCGATGAACCTAGATGAGCTTGCGAAGGTGACGCGGGAGTTGGCAGTAATGTCCGTGGCTTCAGTGGATGTGAACGGCAATACGGACAAGAAGATACTAGAAGAAATGCAGAAGACAATTGAGCAACTCGCAGCGAATGTAGCTGCCTTGAGAACAGCATCACAAAAGAACGATCGACTAGGAGGCTGCTTCATCTGTGGGAACAAAGGACACTGGAAGAAGGATTGCCCAATCCGGCGGTTTAAGGGGTCCAAAAAGAAAGCGTTTCATGGTTGTTTTTTTGGTGGACGGGTCAACTAGTAGTGGGGGCGATTGAAAAGGGGGCCATACATACAAAGGTTGAAGTTGACGGAGAGATAGAACAGTGCTTGGTCGATAAAGGGGCGACTATTTCGTTGATTGCTCGTGCAGGAAAGCAAAACTTAGAACCGACATCCATGATGATCAGGACGGTTGGAGGTCATAGTCTACTGGTTGACGGTGTGAAAGAATATGGGGTACGTATCGGCGGCCATATCGTAAAACATAGTTTCAGTGTACCCCCAGAAACCAGGCAAGTGATCCTTGAAGCTGATTTCCTCGCCGCAGCAGATGCTGTGATTGACTTGAAGCTCAAAAAGTTGTCAACCAGGTCTGCCTCCCTGACACTCATAAGACAGCGACAGGATAGCGCAAGGCTAAAACCCCCATTTGCACAGCCCCCTTGCTCCAGTCCACGGTCAAGAAATACGCGGAAGTATTGACGAACGACGATGATCCGTTCTGATTCTGCAACTAGATTGCACATGAAATACTAACCGGAACATTTCGACCTCACGGACCCCGCAGGATACCGGTACATCTGGAATTGGAAGTGAGAAGGCAAATACAGAACATGGTGGGTGAGGATGTTATTGAAGAAGCCAGCAGTCCGTACAACTCGCCTGTTCTCCTGGTGAAGAAGTCCAACGGGAAGTACCGCTTTCGTGTGAATTTTAGACGGTTGAACGAGGTAACACAGAACAAAGTTGTGCGAATACCGTCCGTCGCTGATATTTTTGACAAGCTGCAACAGGCGAAGTTGTTCACAGTGTTGGACTTACGCTCCGGATACTGGCAGGTACCAATCAAACCCATGAATCGTGAGAAAACCACATTCACGGTGGACGAAAAACAGTATCAATTCAAGCGCATGCCGTTTGGCCTATCTGGGGCACCGTTCACATTTCGACGCCTAATGGTTCAGCTGGTAAAACGACTGGATAATTCGGCGGTATACGGAGATGATATCGTTATATACAGTAACATAGAATCGGAACATGTTGCCCATATAGATGCTGTCTTAAATCGCATTAAGAACTCAGGACTTCGGATCAATACCAATAGGTCACAACTCGGACGATCAACGGTGGTGTTACTGGGACACAAGGTGGGTCAAGTTGAAATAAGGCCTCTGGCGGAGAAAATATTGACAATTATAGAGGCCGTAGCTCCGAATTCTAAACTAACGCTGAGAATTTTTGGGTCAAGCAGGGTACTACAGTCGCCATTGTACGAACTTCTTCGAAAAGACAAGAAATTTGAATGGACCGACGACACCCAGAGGGCGTTCACGCGAGTGTAACAAGCTATGAACGAGCAACAACTGACGCTGAAACTTCTGATTACAAAGGGAACGTTCATAGTAGCAGCAGATGTCAGTGACCTTGTTATTGGGGCAGTACTCAAGCGAAAAGAAGGAGTAATCGAGTATGTCAGCAAGGTCTTGATCCCAACGGAGCAAAACGTATTCGACTATTGAGAAAGAATGTTTGCCAATCATCTAGATTCTGGACAAGTGGAGACCGTACTTGTTGGGTCCACAGTTTCACGTGGAGACGGATCACAAATCTATAGAATAGATCAGGACTGCGAGGGACCCGAGAGGGAAATTAGCCCGATGGGCATTGCGTTTACAGGAACATGACTTCACGATCAATCTTGTGCCTGGTTCGATCAATTGTGTCACTGATTTTCGTTCTCAGCCGCAGATAGACGACAAACTCCCCAATGTGACCTTTGAAGTCACCAGCTTAGTTACGGAGAAGGACCCACAAACACTAGTGCGTCTACAACGTCAGGACAAGGTCCTCCAGAAAGTGATTGAATATCTGGCAAGAGGCGTGAGAATCCCCACAAATAATAAGAATGGAAAGCTGAAGATAATTGCATCCCAATGGAGAAGAGTTGGCTTAAACTGTGCAGGCGTATTGACGTGGCAACGTGGCGTTGGGTGCCCTTGCGTGGTAGTCATCCGGAGACAACTGAGGAGGAAACTGGTAGCAGACTGCCATGAAATGGCACACACCGGATGCAGTAGGACGTACGCTCTGCTGCAACAAAGAGCATATTGGCCGAAGATCAAAGAAAATGTGACAGCTTACGTGTTTGCATGCCAACAGTATCAGTAACTGAAAGGCAACAGTCAGAGAGCCCTTATAGCCGATACCGGTCTCAAAAATCGGTGAACTCTGATCGATGGATATTATGGGCCCATTTCCACTGGGCGCACGCAGTAACCAGTAAGTTCTAGTCATGACAGAACAGTTTACTCGTTGGATCGAAGTGACTGGCGTTTCAGACCAAAAGACATCTACGGTGGGAGACATGGTGATGAAGCCCATCGTAGCAAATCACGGCGCACCAAAGGCGACCTTGACGGATCAGGTACCATGCTTTGAAAATGGGAGGTTTCGAACACGCATGCAAAAGCTGGGAATCAAGCGCATCCGAACGACCATATATCATCCGCAGACGAATGTGCTTACTGAACGTAACAACTGAACAGTCAAGGAATGGTTATCAACTAAGGAATGCGACTGGGAGTCTGTATTACCATTGGTTTTATTAGCCCATTGTGCGTCTGTTCAGGCGAGCACGAAGAAATCTCCATTTCAACTGATGTACGGTAGAACCCCTCGACTTCCGGTGGATCAGGACACTTAATTATGACCGGAGTGCAGCGATTCCACTAAAGAATTGATTGCCGAAAGAGGAAGAGCCAGACGGAATCTGAAAGCATCGTAGGCACGCACAAAGGAGCAATCCGCAACGCAACGGCTCGGCAAAACTAGAATGTTCAACCTAGGAGAACGGGTGAAGTATCGAGATCATCGGAACACGGATGCCAGCGGCCCAGAATTAAGAAAACTTCTACCCGAATGGAAGGGTCCGTGTTTGGTAATTTCCAGACGGGGCCCAGTATACACGATCAAGATGGACGGGGATAGGAAACGAGTGCATACCAGTGAGCTAGCAACGTGGCACGAAATTCCGGCGCGGCGAACCAGAAGATCAATAATCCGGGAGGCAACACTGCGTCGGTTGGAGAGGATTCGTCAACACATGAAGAAGAACCAAAGAATCTTGGAAGGGATGGGAGTGTTTATACTGAGCAGTTTCGTTGTGAGATGTATGCTACTCACAAGTAGTATATTACCCACAGGCGATATTCAGAAACAAAAGGCAAGCACCCAACGCCAGAAAAACGACAGACAAGAAGAGACTATCGGAATAGTGCGTACGCTCTATGGGAGAAGTTCCACCAGGATGAATGACAACGTACTGTCTCCCAATGTATGTGAATGCACGTCTGCCGTACAAATGGTCCCATTTTTAACATGATCTGTACGGTAGTTCGCGCAATGAACGAATTCGCAGGCCAAGCTTCTTTTGCGGTCACAACACGTTTTAGCCTATCAGCTACAAATGATCGTATTAAGAACAGCGGATTAACCAGTGATAGCCAAACTGGCCGGTAAATGAAAACCAATCGGAAGTGAGCGTTCTGTATAACGGAGAGTTCAGCGCGCGGGATCGCTCGATACTGTCTGATCAACTCAGCTTCAATAGATATAAGCGAAAGCGGTCTAATGTCACCAAAAGCTAGCCTCTCGTTTGAGACCAAAGTTAAACAGCTCAACTTCAGATGACGTGTGCTTGAGTCCATTTTAATCTTAACATCACGAATAACATTATGAAATGACAGAAAACGTTACTGACAAGCGGTTATTCGTCTGTTGTCTGACCCCATAGATCGTTTAGTAGGTCGGCAGACTTTGTCTATCGCTTCAAAACGCTCGTTTAATTTTTTCTGTTTTCACTAAGACTGAATTGATCACAAATTATTTGCCCATCAGGGCAAGGATATACACTATCAGTGAGCCCTGACAATAAGGAAAATTGATCGTCGTTTTCTGAGAGAGGCAAACTAGAAAATCTATCGGAGTGCAAAATCCACGCCCAACCGTGAATGACGTTCATTTTAGAAGATCCAGAAAATAATTGGATGTTTGTGGTATTTCTGAGTATCCTCTCAAACGATTTAGCTTTCGTAGCTCAAATGGTAGGGCACATGAAATGTCTGGGCGTTGTCACTGGGTCACATTCATCTGAAGCCCAGATTTTTCACAATCGGTTCTTTCAAAGAGGTGTTTGATCGATTCGCTTATTTCGCAGTGGATTTGGGGGATTCGGATAAGGTGGAATTGGTCTGCCGCGACCGAGATTCCAACTCAAGCCCAGCTTTCGTCAGGCCGCCGTGTAGACCATAGCGTCCTTGACCTTGTATCAAGGTTTTTATTTTAATATATATAGTAACTGTTCTGTGATTGCGTTTGTGCTTAAATTGAGCAGTCCTACTTAGTGACACACAACTTGATTTTTAGGACTAGTAGCCTTACTGTCTAAATTCTTTTATACTTTTCATTTTGATGTTGGAGACAGAAAATTTTTACATTTTACTGTTACCCTAAAGCTCCAAAACCAACGTTATGCATAATTACTATAAGGTTTTATGTTGAATAACAATTGAATGTTCATGGTTTGTTACTAGTTAAAATGATCAAAGGTAATCCTTCCGTTTACCTTCCCAAAAACTAATGTAGCAGAAATGTTTCGGTGTCCGTGATTGAAGTTCTGTTAAAGCATTTGTGTTTGCTGTTAAGCGGCAGAGTTATTTTTGTTTGTGAAAATTTCTTCTGGTAGTCTCTGCCATGTTGGGGATAAGTCGTCTGTGTGTGAATGCTAATCATTTCTGTCGTTCGTTTTCCTCATTCTCAACCGACTACATCAAATGGTGAGCTAACATAGCAAATGAAATCTCAGTTATCTATTATTTTTCTCTCTCTTCAAGTTACCGACAACGCTCCTCTTTTTTTAAAATACTCGGACTTTGTTTTTGCCAACTTGTTACTACGAAGAAGCTGACAGAAACGCTAGTCTACCTAGTCAGTCCACCGTTCTCACTAGATGTTTTTATGTGGCGCTAAATCATGATGTAACTTAATCGATCAGTGTTATATTTGTGTCTCCAGGTCGTCCTTATTCCGCATCATCTGGTAATGAATTGACACAGCGGCTGAGCTCTCATGAATGCGCAGGCACTTATAGTGCCTCGCTGCTTCCCATGTCGTTTATAAATCGGTAATTTCAGTTCAATGAGGGCAGGTCAAGATCGAATAGAAAGTTCACTTGATGTGCACATCTGACTGCAGCTTTCCACTGTGTGCGAGCATTGGCGATACTGACTTGAAAAAATTCCTTGCTACACAACGAAGGATACCCTAGGTGATGCGTGCTGCCTTGTAACCATAGCTCGCGTGACCCAGGTGTAATAAAAACTTTCATGTTGGCCAGCCCAAACATGTTGAATTGGCGTGAGGGCCTCGTACGCCATTCCTCGCATTCTTCCAGATCGTTCGATTTAGGGTTAAGTCTTCCCAAAATCTAAACTCGATATTACGACACGAAACACGTATCCGGATAACATCCTGGCATCTCATTTTCTAACAGCCAAGACTGCGCTTACTTGCTGTCAGATACCTGCAGAACAGCTGCTTCGAAATCCGGTTTTCACTCATCCTATGGACGTGACCTTGCCAATAAAGTTGACTGAGCGTAAGCGTGGCTTCCATCCCGTCTTTGTTTGCACGCCGAAGTACCTCAGTCTTCGGAACCATGTCCGATCATCACTCATCTCATCCATTGTAGATGAAAGCAGCTAATGTATCACAGATTCCATTGATACAGTGTCCAATCCTTACAGTCGTACACCAGCGTGGCCTGTTACTTTGGGAGTTAGACAAGCAGCTTTATGTTCACCTTCGGATTGTGCTTCCTTTAAAAACGTCCTCCACGGCGTCCGAAAGCAGCGCTAGCCTTCAACACAAGCTCGTAACTGGAAGTTCACGGACAGATCTGTTGACAGATTGCCATCTGGTTGGCAGAAGTATGCACAGCTATCCATGCTGTCTCTATTGATACGGATTTCCGGAGTTGACACAACATCTCTGCCCAGAGAAGACTGAAAGAAAGAAAACCTTCCCTGTGTTTATATTCGAACCAAATTTGGATACTGCAAACACGAAAGCTATGGTCAATTATTGAATCTTCTGTTCGCCGTGTGCAAACAGCAAATAACTGCATATGCACTGTCGAATTGAGTAACCGACTTGGGGCGCAAAAATATCAAGCATTCAGCAGACGACAATCCGTGTAGTATGCCATTTGAACACCGTCCTTAATGTTCTGGAAAGCAACTGCTAGCGTCGCGGTCAACTATAAACTAAATAAGGTGGGGGTTAGGATACATCTCTGCCAAGGGCAACGTAAAACGCAATGGTCGATGTACACAACTGCATCTTTGCCTTCATATCCACGTGCGTTATTCTAATTAAACTCACAAACTTATCTGGACATCCACACTCGTCCAGCATCTACCGCAATAAACAGCGTGGTAAAATCCACACAGATGGTATACGTCGGTTGGCTGCGTCCTTAATGCTTCTCCTAGGACTGTCAAGCAGTGAACATCATGCTCCTCAGGAAAACTGGTCTCCCAACCTAATTTGCTGACGCTCTTCTAATGCATCTCAGTAGACGGATGCCTTGACAACCGTCGGTGCCCTGCTTGCAAGTGTTATCTCTAAAAAAAAAGCAGGCATCCTTCTACTCTCGAATGAAGCAAAATATGTTCCAAAATTAGACCGGCATGTTTCAGGAATTCCCACAGCAACCCATCTTCAGTTACAGTCTTTCCGTTAAGCATCTATCTAAGAGCTCGTTACATCTTTGCTAGATATGAGGGGAACACATGTGGCATTGATACCTTGTTGTGGTAAGCCATTCACGGTCACCCGATCAGTGATAGCAGACCAACTTAGTATGCTACCAAAATGCATGTACCAGAATTTCATGATAGGTGCATGGATAGCCAGAGTCCTTGTCAGTCACTGCTTCAGTAGACAGCTCGGATGGACAAAAATTCCTTCAAGCCAATCACAGAATTCTTTGTGTTGTCGACGATCAGTTTGGCTGTGTATCAACTCACATTGCTATTTACAGTTGTCATCGATTCCACTAAACCGTTCGTCGAGCACTCTGAAACGTGACTCTTCCGATTTCATTGTCTAGGTCCATCATGAAAATAGCAAACGCTTCATTCTCCTCTCGTACCAGAATGAAGATAACTGCATCGTTGCAGTCAAACTAGCCTGGGCGTTCCCTAAGCTGAATACCGGTTGTTTTGACTAACGCTACCATAGTCTGTTCCTCGAGGTCTCGCCTCATACAGTCAGTGGTAGTGGACACGACAGCGTCTTTCAGGTGAACCGCAACTGCACGCTAAAATACCATCCTTGTCTTTGAGTTCTGCAGTCGTTTAACATCCAGTTTCTGCCGTTGTCCGCCTGATCTAAAATAAACGGACCTGTAAACATAAATAAGCAACTTCGTCTTGATCATTCTGTAATCCGTGCTATATTCAACACCCTATAATATGCAATTTACGAATGTCACGGTGTCCTACTATCACGTAGTCAAGCAAACAGCGATGACCGATTCGTGGGTGAATCCACGTTTGGATGTCGCTTGCATCCTGCAGAAATTTGGCGTTTGTGATAGCCAACTCACAATTAGCACCAGGTGGAGCAGACGATTACCGTTCTCGTTGACTAAACCAATTCCGTAGGGTCCGAGGTCTCCCAGCCAGGCTGCTTGATCACACCAAACCCACTTGTTGAATTCGTGCAGAACAAACAGGCGTCCACATGTCGATATCGTGCAGATTGTGGATACTCACCGAACTGGCCCTTTGAGTTATCGATATGACATACAGCTGGGCCGCAATCACTAATAAATCTACCCTACTTGCCTCAATCAAGGTACAGGGGCGTGGGCACAGTTCGAGGGCTGACCCTGTACGGTTCACCTGCGAGCAAAATGTTGATGATGTTGGCGACCGCGAAACAGGCAACGTGTTCCAAAGAACCATTCTGTCAGGTAACCTGTTCGATGGAAAGTGTACCCACCGCTTGCTTCCAGAAAACTGTTTTGGTCTGTAAGCTTCGGTTCACTTAATGCTGTGTCCTCGGTGCTACGGTTGCTCAATTCTATGGCGATCAGTGTGGTGCAGCGTTCTGGTCATCTAGTGCTGTGTTGAACCGGAAGCGTACGTATTTGTCATATCTCTACAGTCAAAGTCTTGCGTCCACGGACACTCATCACATCAAGTCTCTGACTCTGCAGTTTAACCCGTGGGACAAAACACTAGGGTTTCAGTGGGGGACCCGCTCCGGAACTCCTTACTCAAAAGCCCGAATTATGAGGCAACAAGATGTAGGGTTTTCTAGGGGGTTCCTATCCAAACTCAGTGATTCAAAAGTCCAACTCAAATGGCGTTGAAGGGTTAACCCAGCCGAATGTGCTGTGGATAATATATTAATATCTCACTTGGATTACTGCAACGCGCGATTGCTGTGCTGTAAGCTGCATCAAGCTTCTGAGAATTCATGCGGATTCCTCTGCCTTACAGGATAATGCGTCTGCAGTCAAGCAAATTTTGGGTAACTGGAGAGCTCTTTGTTTGTGGTTACCTGTTTTACACCCCTACTTCTGTACGCCGAAGACGATGGCGCTGTAATTGTGGATATCGTCCTTCTTTATACTCGTGTTCACGTCTTACTGCCTAGACAACATTTTCGATCAGTGGTGCGATTTACAAGCTCATGAATGTAACTGCTTTTTGTCTGGTTGCTCTCCTCTAGCCCAACTGACATGGCTAAGGCCTGAAAGTATAGAATTGCTAACCAGCAGGGTTCTCCGAATCACAAGACCGTGCAAACCTGGCCACTATACCAAGGTAACATAGGGGGTTAGGACATATACGTACATGGTTACATACACGCACCCAGAGAATTACACCTCGTAGACTTGGTTACTGCGCACGTTTCAACTCGCGGTAACCCAAGCACACAACACAACCATTCGTGAAGAGGTTCATGAACCCTTTATTGCTTTCAACCCACATACCCTGGCAATCAGTTCAACAATTTGTCATCCACATCGTTGTGGACAAAAGCCATTTTACTCTATGCTGTGTGTGGATAATCGCTGGGTTTTATTAGTAATAGCAACGGTCATGGTTGATCTGGTTCAGCTATAAAACTGGCATCCTCTCAATAGGTGGTGAACAGGTATCACTTGTTCAGGAAGTTGTAACTTTTGTACCGCTTCCATTTTTGTAATTTCTGGGAAGGACGAAATTTAATTATCGAAAATATGCCTCGCTAAGACTAAGTCAACTGTAAGACACAAATGAAACCACGGTGGTCGACGGTGTCAACCATAAGATCTAAACCAGGCGTTTCAGTTGGCACCAAGATTAATTATTCAATCAATGTCAACAGAGAAATCCGATTCTGAAATGGGATCCGCAGTGGGACTGTTGGTTACGGACATCATAATGATGAAGCTTGAAAATGAGTGTCTGAAAGGAGCTGTTTACGAATATAGTGTTTATCAATTATATGTGGATGTGATCCCATGTGTGTCTTGTGAACAGGGTAATTCATTTGAGACCTGGACCGTTTTCAACTCGGCCCACCTCAACTTAATGCTTACAGTAGAACACAAGCTTAACAACAACTCAGCCTTTCTGGATATACACATTAGGTGCCGTGCTGATGAATCTGTTCAGTTTAAAATCAATATTAAATAAGCTTGGAATTCCCAAGATATCCGTTTCAACAATCTTGTACTGTTGATACAAAAGCAGATCTCCTAAACTGCTCAACCGATAGAACCCTTTTCCCGATTAACTATCCTCCATACCCACCTCATTTTTGCAAAATGACGACCAGGAGACAAGATGCAGCATCCTCAAAAGTATAAGGTATCTCCAGCGGAAAAAAAGCAGTGTATACTTTGTTACCATGCGACGATGATGCGCTTGCTGAACCAGTCTGAATCACTTCCCGTCATTCAATACTTCATGATAAAGTTGATGACGTGCGGGTCCCAAGATTTGAAAATTTTATGCTTGAGCCTAATCACGTTGAATTTATCTCACTAGTTCTCATGTAAATCCGTTCAGTCCCCTCTTGAAAGAGTGGATCTTCTGTAGTAACAGTGCAGAGAATCACCTCTTGAGTCACAACTTTGCAAGCACTACTTTAGTCGAACGAAATGTGGATCCTGTTTCGCAGTAGACATTAACATTGATATAGGGACGCACTTTAGACCATTCTCGTTCAACAAAATGTGTCGTCTCCAGAATATGAAGGTTGATAACCATTCTAGTCTGAAACTTTTCTCAAGTCTCTATAAAACATATTGTAGTAACCACTCTCAAAATGTATACTTAGAAGACAGAATAACACCTCGAGCCACTGATCCCACCATTACAGTGAAGTTTTGTGGTAATAACATGAGTCGAACGTTGGACAGTTCTAAGTTAAGGAGATGAACGGGCACACTATTCACAAACAGTCAAACCCAGCGTCTCTGGAGTAATATTCTGGGTTAATTCAACTAGTCAAATCTGAAATACAGACGCAGCCGTCCAGGCACTCTGTAGGAGCACGAATTCTGCTTCAGTTATGTTCCAGTGGGACATTTCTAACACCCAGTAATTAAGGGCTTGGCTGTCATCCATCCGCACTGTTACACAGTAACAACGTTAGATTTTTAAACGTAGTTTAAATCCACGGGTCGATGCGTGTCTTGTAGCCACTAACTTCGATAAATTGCGGTAATGTAGGGCAGTTTTATGAGTTTTGAATTTTCTCAGTGTCATACTCACTCAGTGTTTTACGCAACAGCAACTATTAGGTATTCACATTTCCCTCAGGTACGTCTCTGTTTCATCAACAAACCTGCACGAGTGGATCTAACTTCAGGTAAGGCGGGCTTGCTTTATATCACCTTCGGACGTGCCTACCTCTCCATGGTGTGAACCAAAGATTTAACCCGCTGAACCCTCCAACTTCGAATACGTCTTAAAAGCATGTGGCCTCACGACATATAACTCTCCGTACAATAAGATAATTTCCCGTGTTTCGCGCGTGCGCTTGTATCGTTGAAATGTGGAGTCGTTAATGTCACCGAACACCTAACTCATTTTAATACGGCACCTTTTTGATGGTGTCCCATTGTACATTTGCTTGTTAGTCAACATTCAGCTACGGTCTTACGAGACAACAATTAATTCGACCCCAAGGCTCTGTGTAACGTGTGGTTTCAAACACAATCCCTCCCACATGAATGCTCGCTCTATCAAGAAATAATCACTTTCCCATCGTTAGAAACGTTCGTCCAGATCGCCACGTAGCTCAGCACAAAGTCACATAGTATGGAACACGCCAAAGAAAAGACCAGCTACTGTGCACGTGGGTGATGACAGTATCAACGTCGAAACGTATGCGTAGAGGTGACTAACGTACACACGCTGGGCAGTCCAAGACCAGTATTACTTAACACGATAATTTCGGCACGATGATGTTTTACATGACAAAGTGAAAATGAGCACGAAGTACGATTTGCCAATTTTCAACTCACATTTTCCAACTACAGAGTGCAGGTGTATTTATAAGACGGAATTGGTGCAAAGGAAATGTGTAAACATGTTTAAAATTGTGATGTTTGATGAATATTGAACTTAAGGCAGTTGAGTGTAATGGTTTCAATCACATAAATGGGTTTAGGTTGGGTTGTCGCGACGGCTTTGACTGAGTTATTCAATCATCAGTAGTAATTGTGTCTTCTGATCGCGAAAGACTCAGGTCTACTTCACGTCTGGATCTGCGAGAAGGATAAGCTGAGCGTTGCGACACGGACAAACGTCTAGCCTGGGAAGTTGTTGATTGCTAGAAATTTATTACAAGACGTAGTTAAACACGACCACGATCGCAAGCACCGTTTTCAATGGCTGACGTGCCTCTAGTTCCACTGACTTTGGTGCATTACCAGTGTGTTTGCTGACACGTTCTGCGCGTTGTACGTACACACACCCAACACTCGCTTTCAGCTTCTGGCCCTGCCACATAGTTTCCACGCGCTCGCCCATTCCCATACTATTCACTAATAACAACAAGGGTCTGAAATTAACTGCCACTAATGTATCGGACTGTGGGGACTACTTCCGTTCATTCTGTTTCAGCCTTAAGGTCAAAGAACCATGGTACACTTAGTCCTGAAAATACAATAATCCGCTGCACATTACTGAGTTGACCGAAGTACCGTGATAAACTGGTTTAAGCATGCTCTTTATTGGCACGGGAGCAACCATTTTTTAATTTCATCGGGTTATTAAGATATTTAACAATCATCGTAATCTTATAAAACTGTTTGTTCCGGATCGTGTTATCAAATTGGCTTTACTGTTCACCGATCACTTAGTTTGACTTCTAACGGAAACGTTCATTCTTTTGCTCCAATCGCTCAAACCTTTCTACGATTAAAATGTGCTCTTTTTTGCCTAGCTCGCTGGTACTATTACCTCCAGTCACTACAATGCTTACGACGAATTTTCTAACAGATTTCCGTCCTCGCATAATATTCTTTACAGTGTTTACCAGCTGTGTACACCCTAACAATATTGAACAGTACTTCACACCAATATTTGTGTACAGTTCTATCCAACTAGTCCCAGTTTCTTCCCATCTCACATAGTGCATTTGCAACGGGCGTAAAACGGCGAATGATCTAAAGTGGCGGTTGCTCCCATGCAGCCTATCTGCTCACTGCCACGCTCACATCCTCTAATCTAAATTGAATAAGGCAAACTGTGATTGTGCCTTAGTTTGAATGTCATCCAGTTCGCAATGGTTTGCCTACTCTCATAGAATCGAAATTGACCATGTTACGGTGCCTTGGTAACGACGAGTCAGCACGGAGTGTCAATATATCTAAATTTTCCGAAAAATGGGAGACGGTGCATGTTCAAACACTGTCTGCAATGGAAGAAAGCGCAACTGTAAAGCAACGGTAGTAATTCCAGACTCCAAGACAATTGTCTGAAGGTCAAAATGCACCACAGTGCTCTGCCCATCGAGTGAAACATCTGCCAGTTCGAAATGACTTAAATGGCTGCTGTCGTCGTTCAATAGTTATCAACTACGAGTTTTGCGGTACTCATATGCCTAGAAAACGTAATGTGACCGGTACAGTAATAATTTGCATCTCTTAATCAGTTGCTTTCATACTGCCACCTATGAAAGTGATTGTAATCCAAACTAAGCCAACTGTATCCACAATTCTGACTGTCTTAGTTCGAGTTACTTCAATATCCACTGTTAGTTCAACAAGTTCAAGAACTTCAAAAACTCAAATGGTTATTCTGAGAATAAAACGTCAATTTTGTTGGCTTTGTTAGCATAAATGGCATGGGATTGGTGATCAAGTGACCTGTAAACACACACTACTTATGCTAACAGGCCTCATAAGATTAACATAATCTTCCCATAATAACCATTAGAAGTTCTTGAATTTGAACTCAAAGTCCTTGAACTTGTTGGACCATCAACGGTATTCAGTAGTGTATTTGGTGGTCACCTTGTGAGATTACATTGCCACCTAGGAGTTTTCGGCATACTAAGATCCCGCTGGTGCCTACATCAGCTGTGAACTACGGATTCTAGTCAGTCCGATACGAAAGGTAAAACTAACTCGTAAATGATTTCCTACCTACAAATAACGTTCATTCGTCTGATCTCTCAAATGTTGAGTTTGCTTTTTCTACCCCGAACAGACTACAGTTAGATGTTACTTTGTCTTTTTCTTGCAATTTGTGTAATTTGACACGTGTCGAATAGTAGTCTTTGCCATCAATTTATAGACACAGAACGAACTTGCAAGCTAGCACCATTTTCAATTAACCCCAAAATTGTCATAAAAATGACACCTGCCGAAGTGATCAATTACTTTTTTTGATCACCTACTGTATGCATTAGTCACTGCTCACAGTACATATATATGAAACAGATATCCGCTAGACATTGTCCTTGCACGTGGTACATCTATCAAAAACTTCAATATGTTCGCCTCACACCTAGATCGCTAACTGTAAGGAAAATAGTTACTCCACGATTAGGATCGTGTGCAAATGTTTGAGAGATTTTGAGAAAACAGATCATTATAAGAACATTTCACTATAGCTAAACTGAACTACAAATCTGAAGAATAAATTTCCCCGACGTATGGCCTATACTCAGGGTCGCTTAGTTATAAAAAACCATAGATTCTAAATAGCTGCCCGTATGCACCAGAAAAGGAGTACCGTTTACTTCAAATTACATGGTTTGAAATTATTGCAGACAAAAACGACTCTTTTGGCATAATTACGTGCGCTAATGTACGATATTGTGGACAGCATCCGTTTCTGGGTTAACCTGTGGAAGTGACCAAGTTTCCAAGGATTCCTATGCACGATTCAACACAGGCGGCTTGCGTGGCACCACTTTTGGTCTCACCTACATACCCTGTGCTCAGAGTCACTCCGAAGAAACAACACTGGGGGACGTGCGAACGTAAGTCTAGTTGGTCGATGCCGGTTCGCCTGTATCGAAAACAAAACGTAGGGTAACCCTCCAACGGTACTGTCTAAGTTAGGAAGACAAGCAAAGATTGAGAATGTAGGGTAAGCGATGTGTCAGTACAGAAACACTTCATGTGGGGTAGGGAAAAATTAACCTTGGTGACCGGTGTGTTTCGTATAAACGATGACTTCCACTTCAACACCAAGCCGCACAAATCGGAATGAACACTTGATAACAGGATGAAATCAAATTTTTCTAACACCGAAGTGCTTACATTAACAGTAGGGTCTACACCACTGACACTGTGATGTACATCTTCTTCAATGACTCTAGTCAACTAAATCCAACGAAAATTCCCCTGAGGAACAGCATAACGCGTAGATCACGTTGCAGCACCTACATGTCTTACGCTCTTTTTTTAAGTCCAACATATCGATTTACTATAATATATTAGCACTCCAACTTACAATTGATATTGCTATTCAATTCGTTCATCAGGATCAGTATAAACTCCTTTCGAACCAACGTCTTATTGTGAAATGCTCAAGCATCCAAGATGATCATACCAAACAAATCCCATATTGTTACTGTCCATCGTAAGGAGGCACATAGTGTGCTGCATACCGTTAACATGTCGTTAACAAGCAACCAAGCTAGATTTTTTCTTGTCGGGCTATTATGCTTTTGGGATTCGGCACAAAAAAGGCAGAAAAGTCCGTGGGTCTGGTACTATACAACATGCTGGGCTTCCAACACATACCACTTGTACGCCTTATTACGTTGTTACAGTTATTATTCTTTCAACATTCTGGGACGGGTTTCTAGTGTTCACAGAGAAAGCCCGCGAAATACAAGCCCTCTACACACACAAAAACCCAGTTCTATTGTTTCTGCGATTTCCTTCACCAAAAACAAGACCGCCCGATATGAACTGAAATAATTTTGAGGCAACGTGTGATAAAACAAATGAATTTCAAAGTTATCATGTTGCAACCAGTACGCTGAATTAATTCGCTCACAAACTCCATACTGCAATCCAACCTAAGGTGTGTATCGTCACGCGTCCTTTGTGTTGATGTGAATCCAATTACTTCAGCCCCCACGATCACTACCCGAGTAAGTACGCCATCAAAGTGGAACAGAAGAATGGATTTTTCCTTTTCATATTTTTTTATCAAGCAAGTGATAACGTTTCTTTCCTCTGTAAATGATATGAGGCGTTCACTTAGAGTCTCTAACACAGGAAGATAATTTCTCTGATTGGTTGGTCGGCAGACCTGAACGAATACGTACGGAGGAATGCGGCGTTGATCTACGGAATTGATCAGTAATGGAAGGTTAGGTGTGCAATTCGATCTAATTTTTGACCAAACCCATTGGCTGTTCGTGAGTAGGGTGTTCTACCTTGCCACCTGCAGCTTGCCTGTCGACCTAACCCACAAATTAGAACAGCATACGCCGGCCGATTTGATCGTCACTTTAACGTCCTTGTTTTACACTGCCTGTTGTTAGATTTATCATCGATCAGTTATTGGTATCCTCTACACCTGAAATATTCACTATCGTCTCGACTCGTGAAGAGCACCGAAGCCCGTGAGTATGGACTTACTAATGCTCATGGTATAGAATCACAATTGACTGCTTCTGCCAGGTAGTTTATTAATATATTACATGTTGAGTCAATATTAATGTAATTCCCGCTCAGATCGTACGTTTAACATTAACTGAGCCCCTTCTGCTACCCTGAAGTACGGCCTTAACGTAGAGCTTGAAGTTTTTTTAGTTATTGTGTTCAATTCGATATACTGAATTTTCATCACAAGTGTCAAATGATCAGCATTCATTTACTTAGTGAAAATCGTTCGTTTCAATATGGTCGACGTTCAAATGAAGTTCGGCTGTATCGTACCGTTTGCGCTTTCGGCTTTGACGAGGGTCTTCGGGTTTGTGTGCGCCCTCACATAGGGCAGCAATTTCGTCTTTTCTGTCATCATTGCTCCGTGACGTGACTGGATGTATTCAAAGGTCGATTCATAGGGAAAAGACAGACTGACCAATACAAATTTCCATAATTTCGCTTTTCTACTGCTGACCAGAAAGTGTTTTCACGCCGGATACTTCATATACAGAATACTAGAATGCTTGAGACACGCGTTGTTCAAATGAGTGTCCCAAAGCTTCCAAGAGAAAAATACACACTCAATGATACAATTGTGCGACCACTCTTATTCCTATCAGTGTTCACATTTTAATGTTGAGATCTATCATATACATTCGAACGTGATAAACAGATATGGAATGTCCACATTTTGGAAGTCGTTGAAGAATGTTAGAAAAAACAGTTGAGAAAAGATCGCAGGTTCATGTTGAGGAGCTGTCCTCTGGATGAGAACCTCCATACAGCGCACTGGCATACTTTTGACAAGAAAATATAACACAGTCCCCCATCCTAGTCCTAGAATCGCACATCTAAACACCTGTGTGTATTTACCTGGCAACTGTACTCTAACCAGGTTTAGCTGAGGGCTACAGGCTGACCAATCCAACATCCATAATCCGCGAAACGGAAACCACATTTCGATAACATTGGACGATCTTATAGGGGAACTGTCATGCTAGGTCATAACTCATGTAGACGTGTGATGATAAGATATTTTCTTATGTCCTCGTGGAACAGTGGAAAATTTATCCATTAAGACTAGTTCACTAAAGCCCGTGGCTGTGAATACAATCTGAGTCACTAGTTATCGTCGAACACTACACTTCCTACCAGAGCACTGAACCTCATTACGAAGGTCACACCAGTGCCGTCACGATGCGGTAGAACCGTCCTGACTAAGCTTTTACTCTTCACTAGATATCACAAACTTCTACTAAAATATCCATGAGATGAGAAGATAAATCTGTTCACGTTTGAGCAACATCACTCTTATTACCCATTGATAATCAGAGTTTCGGTAATATTCCAATTTTCGTTACGAGATGTTTTTTGGAAATGTAAGACATAAACATGCCGTTTTCATTGTTAAAGAACCCGCTGCTTTGTTCGGTAGGTACTGTACTCATCACGCCAAGTTGCACCCATACTGTTATTCACTTGCAAAGATGAAAGCTTCAAAAACCAGGGGGTGTTACATATGCAGTAGCGAACAAGTCTTATTAGGGGCAGCATATTCTGACTACCGATACCTTCCATATAAATATAACTTAATTTCCTTGAAAGCTTAAATCTTCTTATTTAAATCCGCTTAATGTTCAGCCTATTGCCACGGCGAAAGAAGTGATTTCGTCTAACAGGTTGACCAATCATCCGTCTCAAATTATCAGTCTACCGGAGTATGTCATCGTGAACATTTTTCCCGATGATATTTGTTCATTACTTGTTATTAGATTTTCCATCGCTGACATGAATCAGACGGCAGTGTAGGGTGACCACATGGCCGGAATTATAACAACGTCACAATCATTTTCGTAAATCTTACGACAATTTTTTTAAAAGAGAATTTCAACACGTTTTTACTGGTTGTATATAATGGTTCCACTTCCTTAAATACTAAAACCGGTCATTTACGACCGGTTGTTTTGTGAGTAGCAGTGAAGTATTGGGTGATTTTACAATTACACCGCCAGGTGACTTCTCTAACATGAAACTTCAAGATTTTCATACAGCGGAGAAGTCAATATTATATAGCAGCGAAGTTACTATCGAAAGTGTTAGCAAACGGCTTTCAGATTTGATCAGGTGTGCATCTTTTGTGTACGGCCTATCGTATAATTTACATCTACCTGTTATTGATATCACACCTCAAAAATAGCATGATCCCACTTATCACTGTCAGACCTCCAAGGCTTGGAGAACCACAAGACAACTACAACAAGAGTCGTAAACACCTCTCGAAGTGATCAGCAGTAATGAGGACAAACTAATTCCAGTGCAATCGAATCCCGTTTGATAGATACTAGTCACCAAGCGAAACCTGAAAAAGTAGTTCGTATTGTTGTACAGCAGGCAGTTTCGTCTATGAGTTTTATACTACTCACAAGCGGCATTCAAGAATTAAAAGGCAAGCATCAACGCCAGGAAAACGACGGACCAGAAGCGACCATTGGAATAGTATGTACGCGCTATGGGGGAAGTGCCACCTGAGCGAACGACAACGTACTGCTACCCGATGGGTGTGAATGTATGTCAGCCGTGCAAATGAGTATACGTGTTCGTGGTCCCATGTTTAAAATAACCCGTACCGAAGTTCGTGCAATAAACCAATTTGCAGGTCAAGTGTCTTTTGCGGTGACAACAGTAGCACCTAGTGTTGTGATCCGAGAACGCGGATGGCGCAAGGGTTGTTTATTCGACCAAGCAATACAGGGGTTAAGCATTGAAACAAAACCCGAAACAAAACCACTCATTTGCACGCGGTATTCAACCTCAGACCGTCTCGGCCGCCGCAGACGTCAGTGCTCAGTTCCATCAAGTAGCAGGGACTCCTATAGGTGATACTGCACTCTGATTTTCCTTCCTGCACTTTTCCTGCGGCTTGTAGCATGTCAAAATATATGCTCCGATCCTACTACTGAATAGCAGTTGTTTGAGTAGTATGTTACGATCGCTCAACTCCACTGCACTAGAACGTTGATCAGGTTCACTCTGGAGTTGACGGACGATAACCGTTATCAACAATAGAAACCACTATCACCAGGCTACGATCCTTGCATGTTGACAGAAACAATTGGTACAAACCCTCTAATTCCTTTGGTTAGTTATCTTGAAAACCCCACAAAGAGTCCGAATAAGCGTAAACCACTTGTCACTATCAGACATGCGTCCCATGAAAAGTGAATGTCATTCTCTCTGCGGATCACATTTGTCCCAGATGACTATTAACTTTCACCTGGGTATATGATACTTATAGACCCAATACTTATTTTGATTACAATATATAGCAAATCGTAGACACAACGTTAAATAAGAGTGACCGGAAAAAGCAGTTTGCAAAATCGACTGTTTATTCTAAAGAATATGGAGAACATTAAGCGTTCTAAGAGTTCGTCAGAAAAGTTTTTTTGTAGTATTCTATTCAGCAAACGTAAATATGATATATGTCTTGATTCCGTAGAACGAATAACATCGATATTGAGAATTACCGTCGATCTCTGCAAATTATCCGAATTCGTTAATGTTCGTTAGGGTCGTAACCGTGTTTTTCGAAAGACGTACTATGAAGTGTAGGTGATGAAAAGATGAAACAAGATGATATAGTGTGCGTGCAGCAAACTGTTGCAGTGTCTGTAAATCCCACAACTACTTTGGGCATATGCTTACTTCGCAGGGCAACCGGTGACGCGAAATTGGACAAAAGTAAGTAAACAGCCAACTACTAACATTTATCAAGTAGTCAATGATAATTTAAAATTAGAGGTACCCGACTGCTTAATTCGGCGCATTGCAATATTAAATTTGCAATCGTGTACAACAAAGTGACAGGCACACATTTCCCGATCTTGTCCGTCAAATATATATATATATATAGTGAGTAGTATCTGTCGATTTTCTCCAACCTAATGATATAAACCAGTTTCTAACCCGATAGGTTACGATCGGTTAATTCGTATTGCTTACAAGTAAAACAATTTCAGCGCTCATCAGTGGAGCTGGTGGATTTCAGCATGAACTTTTTGTGAAATTCTGCTTTGGCAGTCAGACCGCTAGATCGCTTGGCAGATTCCATATGACACAGTGGACTGTGCGAGTAACTCAGTCCAAATGTGAGATTTCTGAGCTCCAAGAGTAGATTCGTAGCTCAGTAGAGCGCTTGTTGTGTTTGGACATGCTGATTCTGTCGCTGATTCGAATCCAGCCGATGCCCAGACTTTCGCAACTGGGTCCCACACAAATGAGGAAATCTGTCTCACTGCCGATAATTAATATTATTTCATTTATGACTGATCGATAGAAGGTCAATATAAATAGGTGGCAGCTTTGAACTATGCGATCTAATCGCACTAAGTTCGACCTTTTTGGATTGTTTTCGGTTGGTTGATCGGAATTTTGCGAACAACCCTGAATGATTTAATCAAGATAGTCGCACGGTTTAGATTCCCCAGGTGGATTTCAATAACGCTTATTTATTTTATCTTTCTTTCTTTTCATAACCAGGCTCGAAAGTTCATGCGTATCTCTTTCCACAATTGCCTCATCGTATGATCAACATGTTCTGCCGCACAGCAACCGGTAGGCGCGTACACCAACATGTGGAAAAGACACCTTGGTTGTTACCGTTCACATTCTTGGGGTGTGTGCTCTCCTACTAGACTAAAGCCTGAGAAAGGCAGAACAACTAACTCCTGGGCAACACAAAGCAATCCTAACTTCTATGAAAAATTTTTTTTCTGCAGAAAACCGACGGTGGTTATATTAGCCGTTTTCGGTGGGCCGTGCTAATGCCGGGTTCCAACTTGCCAGCACGTTATTGCTGCAAGGTTTTGATTCAATCAATTCAGTTGTCCAGCTTTTGGAATAACTTGAGTACACAGAGGACAACGTGTAGCGAAAAGGCGTCCAATAACGCAGTCTTCATTGCCCAACTCGCTGATTGCCATGCTACGCACGAGCTCGCATTTATGAATCAACACCCACAGAACAACATAACTGAGCCTACGGTTTACTCACTTTGATAGACCAACTCAATCCGATATAGTGGGTTGCTCAACTGCCCACAAGAGAAGTCGACTACAAATAACCTTAGGTTGTCCAATCTAATTGAAATGACACACCTACCGGCTCTCGTATTCGCTTCAACTGTCTGCACCTACTCACTGTATAAAGTACTGTTAATCACACCGTCTACTTTGTTCTCCAGCCATATCTGAGTACACAGCGCATGCAGCCTTTTTTTCTTACGAGTAATGTGTTTATCGCGTCTATCTCGGCTTCCGATCGAAAAATCAGATCAGGCCTTGAATTCGATGGCACAAACATGCAACAACTGATCATACGTTAAAAAAAGCAATAATTCTGACTTCTCACAGGTTGTTTCCAAGTTTTCAGAGTTACAGGCACTAGGTCATCAAGCAACAGCAGAAGGAAACAAAAATCCAGAAAGAAAATCGACTGGGAAATGACCGCGTCGTTGTAGCAAAGGGGATGATACACTAACTAAGGTAGGTAAATTTGATGTCATAATGTTCAGCGAGTTACAAAACGGTGATGAATACTGAGTGAGAGATGACACAACGATCGATTGAACCGTGTCAACACATAACATTGAAAATTAGTGTCACATAGACAACGAAAACAAATAAATAGATTCCGTAACGAACAGATTAATGAAGAAAGCACTTGAGAACAAAGTTCTGCCATATCAAAGGAAAGATGAAAAATTTCGAACAAATACCTGTAACCGTGGTTGATCAAAACAAATGTTGTTTTGACTGGTGTTAACCAGAGAGTATGGAGAGTGCAGATGTGCATTTTGAAAAAATTAAGGAAGGTCCGGATAGATCACATGTTTTGTTTGAAAGGGAATTCTGGGTGGTTAACCATTCTGAAACAGAAAGGGATAAGGTACATTTTATCATATAACGAAGATACTTACAAAGGTGGTTGGATGCGGCGTATGTTTTGGCTAGCAGCTTCAAGAAGTTCGATATCTTCGGCAGGCAATTCAAAATCGAAAATCTGGGGAAAAAGTAAAACAGAAACGTGACATAGACACCCGTTTTTAATTTTGATAAAAAGCGGCAACTGATGGACACAAGCCACAACGTAAGTCCGAAAATGTCACTGTGTTTCATTCACCAGTAATCAATCAAAAAGGATTTCACCTGAACAGATATTCGTGCTCAAATTTTCCCAGTTTTGTTTAATGGATACTAAGTAGTAAACTTTCGAACTGTGTATTCCATCTATCAAGCAACACACGATACTGTTGACAAACGCTTTAAGGTGAACGTGCACACTGGCTCGAATACAGGCGAAGGCCAGATTTTCACAATCGGGTTTTTTCAAACTAACTACAGAAACTGTCCTGGATACATTCGTAAATGTTATTTTTCGCAATTTGCCGTAAAAATACGGCTCAGTAGAATATCTTCAGATCCAATGAAATAGTTCATTGTAAATGTACCATGCAGGGCCAATACATAACGGAAAGACTGGATATTCACAGTCCCAAAAAAGCAAGTACCTTATGAGTGGCTTGTAAATCTACACTTTCAAGAGACTTCGTAACTGGCCGTTAAGCGTCAATTACAAGTATGACCCAAATCTAGTAGGACCATATTGGGTCGGCGTTCTGTGTTTTTCGCCATGTCACAAGACAGTAGCCTGTCAGAGTTAGAAAAGGGAAATCTATTTCGGTGTTTAGGCGAACGCACCTGGGTGTGTGAGAGATCGCTGAATGATGATACGGGTCGAAAGATACTGTCCACAGCCTCCTGGTGAATCTGGCTAGATCAAGAAAGCCATTATATATATATATATATATATATATATATATATACAACTCCACTTTTTAAGGACTGGACAGTGAGAAACTTAACCTATTCCTCCCGAACATCTTCGGGGGTGTGAAAAATCTGATCTGCTAGCAAGTTCAATTTCCGGTTGTCAATTATTCTGAGCTAGTTTTTTCAGGCGATAATCAACTCTGTCCATTCAACTGTTTGAGAGCGGTTTACTTATTGTTCATAGAGACTGAACATTACCCACAATTGATCGCTGCTGTCACATTCTCATAGACTTTCCAGTCGGCCCCTTTCGAAAAGAAATACTAGATTCGAGTTTCGCTCTCATTAAAGCTCGTCAGTAGTGCATATTTGATTGGAGTTAACAGGACAGTTACTGTGTCTCCTTTTGAGGCGATCGAGCAACCTGATCGTTAATCACAAGCGAAAGTGGTTGAGCGTTCACATATGATAATTCGGTCGTGCCTAATGTGAGGTCAGTGGCACAGTTTAGTGTTAAAAGCTGTGACCATTATGTGACCATTATGTGACCGAAAAGTGTCCGACATCAAGGAACGGATTGCTGTCAAGTGACACCCATACATACATACATACAAGACAGCGTCCAAACGCGCGCTTACATGTCGTAATCGTGTAAACCATCGTTCGACTTAGGCAGTTCCTAATTGGTTATTCCGACTCAAAAATGTCCACTGTTTGCTGTATTTGATGGTTGCCTTGACCCAAAACCGAGAAATGAGAAGAGACACAGCAACACCGTTTATTGGAAGAGCGAGACAACACAAGGCCACATAGGCTCTGAATTTATAGGACGAAATGATTACCATAAATGGCCGACAGACAGAACGGATCAAGTGAAACGGTCATATGACAGTTAGGGCCTCAGGGAACATCATAAATCAATGCGATAAAACACAGAACACAGGTGTTCGACCGCACGGCTTCAACCTGATTGGCTGAGTGGAATCATACCATCACCCACGGCCATACCACCCGAGCTGGACCGGCCGATCGATGTGGCGCGATGAGTCCTGGCTGTCTCGTTAGATTTGCCTCTTAACAGGCTGGCTGTGTACAAAGTCGGCAGTGAAATTACGCTGCCTCTCGTGCAAGGTGAGGATGCAGGCTGACGAAGGCTACTGATCAATGTTTGGCGAGTAGTTTGTCACAGTGACCAGCAGTATCCAGGGCAAGTAGTTAGTCTTAGTGGAGAGAAGTCACCACCCTAACCTTATTCAAACCCACAATTCTACTCCGAATTATGACGCAAATGGTGAAAAGCTGGTGAAAAGCTATTTATGTAGTAAGCCAATGCTGTTTGATTTGTGATCATGTGTTAATTATCAATGCCACAAAACTCAACTATTCCTCACTCTTCATCACTGTTTCAGATTTGGTAAACATGCATAACGCGAAGATCCCGTTAATGGTCAGACTGTAGTCAGTAACAGGGAGTACACACCTTAATGTAACATGTAATGGTAGTTGGATCATTGAAGACTATCTATCTATCAACCATAGAAGGTAAATGTTGTACCATTTGCTTTTGCCCACTTAAAGCGGCATTCAGCCAACGTTACAAGAGCTAGACAACAGTCGGTTATACTTTAGGAATAGCAAACCGAATGATAGCGACAAAACATGAAAACCGGATGGCACGATTCTGCCACATTTCACGGCGGATCAAGTCCTTTAGAGTCTGAATACGACGGCTCGGAGTGGAGTTGAATAGTAAACTATCAGCTGCGTTCAGTTTCTGTGTGAATCACACGTAATAATGGCTACAACAATCGAGGTGAGTCAAAGACGCAACTCATTTCGAATAGAAAAACTTATATGACAAGTTACCATAACGCTCTGAGCAGGTAGATGAGAAGTACATGAATGCCGGCAAAACAATTGTCCACAACGAGAAGATATATATCAAGCCATATAGACATTGATTATGTAAAGCATAAGAAAGAAAACCGGTGAAGAACTGTGGTTGAACAAAGCGATCAACGCTCACGGTGGTTAGTTAGAGAAAACCCCGGTAACAAACAGAGCAGAGTATAATCACATTTTTACATCAAGATATTTTACTAAAGTTCATTCATAAATGGGCCATCATTTACCCTTGATGATGGGTCAAACCACTTTACAGACGGACTCAGAAAGGATACAACCTTACCTTAGTGCGCTCAACCGGATCCGATCAATCTATGACAAATCTGAGAGCTGAAGCTTTTGACCTATTCCGTGTGGATAAGTGATATCTTACACCGTACAGTGGAACTTGAGTGAGCCAACAATCCAGTGTTTCGGCCTACCTGATCTCATACTTAACATGTTATATGCTCATAGCCGACTGGTGAAACGATTATTCAGTTTGTTCGCCGCAGCTAATTGACGAGTAATTCACCTTAAGACTCCCGACGTATCTCGCGTTGTGAACCTTTGTTCAACTCCATTCCCAACTGTCGAACATCGACTCAAAAGGACGTAGTTTAACAACAAACAACGCTGATTAGCAGGCACCTCGTTGCGGAAAAAACGTGATCTGGATAGCCGTTTGCAGGTAACACATGTCCCGACTGTCTGCTATGCTCCAATGAGGGGTGCGTTGTTTTAGCAAACAAAGTAATCGAAGCGAAGCATGCTCAGCACTGATCGCACAGCCTAGTAAGTGTTGAACTGAAGAAAACATGAAGACGTCAAAATTTTCACTCGTCTGTGGTTCACCCAGAAGAATGCAAAACGGGGCGTCACTTGAAAGTTTTCAACTTGAAAGGGAGAGTCACAGGTAGTGACAGCAGCCGATTGCAAATCGAGTACCAGTTAGTTTAGGGAAAACAAACCAATTACTCACCGCCAAGTTCTCACGCAGTCTTTCAGGATTGGAACTTTTCGGCACAACACACAGTCCTCGCTGAATTGCATGTCGTAATAGAACCTGAGCCGGTGTTTTCCCATGCTTCTGGCTTAGTGCATTGACCACAGGTAATGACAACAGATTTGGGTATTTTCTAGATAACGGAGAACATCAGTCAGTTATAACAGTCATAGCATATATGTGTAATGTCCAGGACAACAGAAGGTGAACGAAAATATTGGTGCCAATAATTGCTAGTTGAATGTGGATTTACTTCATGTTGACTGGATGAACACAATCCACCTCAAGCCAACGCTGGGAATAGCTACGATAGACGACTAAAATGATAAAAATACCAACAACATTAAAGAAGTTGGTTAGGATCACCAGCCTGCTAAATTTGTTTGATTAATCCAATATACTGCAAACTACAACCAGCAGGAAAAAGCACGAAGAGCAATGAAAAAATTCGGATGAAAGCAAACCGACATAGAGAACATACAGAATAACGCGACTCTTGATCACGTCCGGTAGTACCGCCTATCAGCTGTCCCAAACAGGGGGCCGGAAACACCTTAATGAAGCCGGCGGCTATGAGAAAATTTTATGAATTGAGCAACACTGTTGCTGAGTACACGAAACCAAAACGTACCGTGATAACCTCACGTGTGTAAGGTTTGTTTGAGTACTAACTGAGGATCGAAAGTGGAATGCAGCTTCAACCACGTTAATTAAGATTCAGTTATTATTACTGGTTCTTGTCAAGCTACCGAAGCACAGACAGCAGACGGATAGAAAGACAAAGTTTACAGAAGAACCACTATAACAAGGCGACAGAAAAGGAGTAACCTTGTTCGTACTGGTCCTCAAAAACCATGAGGTTACACGGAACAACCTTGAGAGTTAGCCGCCTGAAAGTAAGTCAACAAAAACATTCCCCATTAAGTTCGCCCTTTTTTTAGTAAGTTGGATGGTGCATACTTCGAGGCAAAACGCCTCATCAACAGGAACAACAATGTAAGATAAACTGGTACACTTCCGAATAAAGCTCCCCAAGGTGGGGGAAATGTAGCGTACTGGAAGTTGACCTAAACATCGCGGCGTACATCTAGACTATTGGTCTAAACTTGACTTTATTCACAAAGCACTGAACAACTGCTCTGATGCCACACCCCAGGCTGCTGTCTCAGAAAAGAAGTGGTTGTTCACCGGTCTGTATTAGGCCATTGACATTGACTGGTTATAAGCGAGAAGTCATAATAAACTCCACGAGCTTGGACAGACTGAAAACAGGCAAACCCACCGACCGCGGAAACTTACCACTGTTTCGGATGCTTTCCTTTTAATAAAATCCTCCATGGCCACGCATATACGCATTGTCCCGTCGATGACCTGGACCATAAAGAAAGTCATGTCCGACTGACGGCCTTTGCCGGTCTTTCTTCAAACATACAAAGGGCAGTCATGTTGACAGATTGGGCTAGTTAGTTCTCAATAGCCAAACAGACTGCACACAAAGTGAGTGTATTTTGGTATGTTGCATACTTCAACCGACCTGAGCAAATTAATTGTCTCTCAACATAATCCAAAGAGCACGACTGATTGTTCCAGGAATGCACATATCCAAGTGAATGTTGCTAGCACAATGATAACATATTATTCGGAAAGCTGCCTAATTGAACGTCAAAGTGAGGGAACGGTTAGCTGATTGGCTTTCTGTTAACATCGACGTTCTGTAGGGAGTTAACCTAGGACTCCTGTTGTTTAATGTCTTTGTTCTTGAACTAAGTAACATCGTCAAAGCGCCGATGACAAAACTCTGGAAAGTTGTAAGTTGTCCATAAAACATGGAAGCACGACAGAACTATTTGAGCTGTCCAAACCAGTGATCCATAGAAAATAACTTGCCCTTCAATGTCAATAGATACAAAGTCATACAAAATAGAAATCAAAACTATATTTACTTTGGCGATACTCAATTTCAAGTATCAGAAAGTAAACAAGACCGAGGGGTCTTGGTGACAGACACTGTGAACTTATCTAAAAATTGTGTAGTCATGGTTAAAAAGCATACATGGTATTGCAAGCCTAAGAAGAATTCACAGGACTTTCCATCCTGAAATATTTCCCTTATATTAAGCTTCACAACCCGTCCACATCAGGAAACGAAAATATAGGTCTGTAGTCCTTAACTTAAAGACTTATTGAAAGTGCTCAGAGGCAAGTCACTAGGAGATACTGAGAACTAGGGGAACTCCTTATTCAGACGGGTCAATGGAATTAGGTCAATTCTTAATACATCACTGGTACCTTGGAACAGAACTAATTCTTGCCCACAAAATACTCCACACTCTAGGTCACCCATTGGCAGATCTTCTATCAAACAAGGACAAGCGCCAAAAGGGTCATTCGCTGGGACTGTACTATGCATAGACAAAACTGCTTAACAGTTGAAGTTTGCCCACGTTGAAACACACTGCCACTCTCTGGTCATTGTTGAATCGGTTGAGAGTTTCCATGTTTTACCTGATCAACGTATGCGTCAGAAACAAGATGCACTACAGGCTTCTAGTCTACTACCACAGACCACTAAATGTGTATCTCTATCGGAACTATGTTTCAATGTGTCTCAATGATTATTGCTAATATATGACTGTACTTCCACAGTTTTATTCACGTTTCTCCATTGACTTCTATTTAATTGTTCTCTGTGTCTACAAACCATCCAACACATTTCCCCCGCTTAATACAGAGACGGGAACACACAAACAGTTATATTTCTCTCTCTTGTAACAACCTATAAACCAATGAGCTGATGGTGAGTGTGTAGTTGCTCGGTTGAAGAGGATCATCTATCAAACAGATGGATGCTACACGGCAGGAACTGAAAGCTAGCTTTCCTAGCTTGTGAAACAGTGTATGAACGCAGATAGAGAAGTGACTCAACAGTATCCGACTTGAATGCTGAGGGGCGTTTAAATATGGACGCATAAGCTTTAGTCTAGGTCGGGTGGTTGGTATCAATCACAAAAAATAAATGTACTTCAAAGGATGTTCAAGGAGCTGGTAGCCAAGTGAACAAGATTTTCGGCCCATAACGTGAAGATTGTCAGTCCTCTTTGGCTTGTTATCTACAGCCGATGAATCTAAACGGGGACAAAAAATCGTTTCTGAAACGTTGAGACAGTAACTCAATTTGCCCGTTTGCTGTTAGAACTGACAACCACATCGACCCAAATATGGGTTAGATAGTAAATTCGCTCGAATGACCAGGTCAACGTCACTCCTCCTACTTGGCATAACCATAAGTAACCAGATTAATTGCTAAATTCATGGAAGTTGTCACAACCGTTGAAAAGAGCAGCTATTCAAATTGCAGTATCGGCTAATCCAGTTCCAACCTGAATATGTGCACATGCTAACAGCAAGAATAAACATCTCGAACTTAATCGCATCTAAATGAATTCAACATAAAACTGAGAAGTAATGACTTCCGAAAAACTTATTGCATCAAAAACTGCCTATGACTCAAATCTGTCGACAGTCAAATTTGTGACACCTTCCCGGTCAAACTGAACGATTGGATAAATTAACAAGCTAACAGAAACCCTGTGGATTTGTCTTTGATAAGCCCAAATACAGCTAAAAATTATTTTCAAAAAGAAGTATGAATGTCAATGCGGTGTAGAGTAGGGATGATTGGTGAGGCCAGCAGTGAATTACACGAGAAAGTTATCTCGTGGATGTTACTTTACCTTCGGATTTTTAGTTATGATCGTATATTACTTGTGTGCAAGAGGAAGACCAATTATCTTAGATGAGACCCAACTGTGAAAAGTCAGGGCTTCGGCCGGATTCGAACCAGCGACAGAAAAAGCATGCCACAACGCGGCAAGCGCTCTACCAATTGAGCTATGAAGCGACGCCAGGAGCTCGGAAATTTCACATTTGTACTTGGTTACCCACCCGTTCCACTGTCTCATATGGAATCCACTAAATTGTCCGGAGGATCGACTTCCCCGAAAGGATTTCTCAACCATTGCACGTTGGAATCCACCAACGCCACTGTTGAGCACAGGAATTGTATTACTAATAAGTAGTTTGGTAGATTTATGATTTTAGATGAGACCCAATTGTGAAATGTCAGGGCTTCGGCTCAACGCAATGCCTCAAGTACAGACACCTAGGAAATTCACGTATCAGGTCCCTCCTCCGAGTAATTGTTCGTCATTACTACCAGGGTTGATTTTTCGTTATGCAGTAGTCAACCACCTCACAATGGACAGTTGGCTTACTTCCTAAACCGTGCTCACAGGTACAATTTGTCGGATCACTCGAGCAATCTGGAAGGCATACCACATGAAAGATATGTGCTCATTGCCTCCCTCAGCGTCTCCATCGGATCATTATCGTCAGAGCTCTACACGGTTTTACCTCCACCACAATGACTAGGACAAGCCATCAAGGGTCGCGCCATAAATATGGTTTACACTAATGTACACAGTTTGAATCTTTCTCACTGCCATTTTAATTCACGCCATAGAAGCAAAACCTATACCAGCAGAAGGATGACTATTTGTGAAAGTAGGTACCTGATAAAAGAGCTGAAGCATATGACAAAATAACAGTGGTGAATCAATTCGCTCGATATCAGTATCGCTGAAGATTAGAAGATTAAAATTGGCGCGGAAAACGACGAAATAAAGGATCAGTAAGAATCGGAAATGTGTGGATGCTACATTTGAGTCGAATTTCCTACCCAAAATCAGAGAAATTATACGAACAGTGTCTTCTTGCGAGACCGCAAAAGCGTTTTAGTTTCCGGTAGACTACAGCCAGTGAAAACAACGGAGTTAAGGAAGACCTTTGGAATCAACCGATTCTGTGCTAGTATCCAGTGTCCATATCTTGATTGTAACCCATGAAATTCATCACTCATAAGCAAGAGTAAGGTTAACTGGATTTTATGGCATTATAAACGGGAAACTTCTTGCAATCGAGTCGCGTTGCTAGACATGAAATATTTATATTCATCTAATGTGATCAACAGGAAACGTAAGTAAGCAGTAAGGATCTTAACCACAAAATTACATGTACCGGGTCCATCCTCATGACAGAGACTTCCTTTATTCTCTGAGGGTGTCCAGTTGTTTACTGGAACCTTATATACACATGGGAACAAAACTATGAGAACTCGTTTCCTTAAGATATGGAAAAGAAAGAAAAATCTGTGCATAATACCAAACGAGGGAGATCATCTGAAAATCTTCCGTTCAAAGCCTATAGTAAGTGTTTCAGTCACAATCCTCCCAAAAATAGCCGCGAGAAAATTGTAACATAGTGCATGTTGGACTTTTATAGACTGCTTAAGTCGTGTATATATGGGGCATGCTTGCTAGAATAGTCGCAAGACTACACATTATTAGGCAATACCTATGAAGAGATCTGTCGATAAGTAACCTCGACGCTCCGTGTAATGCTGTGAGACACTAATCGAGTTGATAGTTTCGTGCTTCTCATCATGCCGTGGAGCGGCAGTTTGACTTAGCTAGAAAAAGATGTGAGATGCAAACAAAGGTATGATGAATCACCATGTTACTGCGGAGACCGATAACTGCTGATCATTACGTTTCAACAGACTCCTCCTCAACTAAAACGCCAGCAGTAAGCCAATCCTGACAGCCTTCCTCAGCGAAGTAAGCGTACGACTATCCAATAAAAGTCCGACAGAATCCGAAGCGTATCAGAAATTAACTCGAAACATCGGTCAAACGTCATACCAAAAACTACATAACGGACACTATGAAACAGTTTCGCCGATCCCTGAGAAGATGAGCAGAAACACTATCTTAAGCAGCATTAATTTTGGCGGAGCATAAAGTGAGCATGATGTCACGCTTTCCTGACCCATCAGCTGAAGGCTGTGACATTTAAAGACAATGAAAAAAACTAAAACAGACGGGCTGGCAGAATGAAGACAATGTTGACATGACCCAAGAAGGCGTAAAACATGTTTCACTCAGCGGGCCACTGTTGAACAGTTAATTACGTTTCAAGGTGTTAACAACGGTCTTGAAACTCCGACAGCTTGTCATAACACGATAGAGAGTTTTCTACAGCCATCCACTGTGTCAAAAGTGCACGGAACTTCCAGCATTCAACAGGACTGTTCAGCAACACACTCGTGATACTCAACGAGGACGTGGTTGATTTACTGAGCAATTCAATTTATCGTCTGTGTGTGATCTTGGTGCACCTAAAAACCTCTGAAGACCACTGGCTTCAAAAGTATACAGAAGTGTTGAGTCCACAATTCAGTGGCCTGATTTAAAAAAAATGCGCTGTAACAACGTTGTAACAAGAATGGAGTAGCATCAGCTCCATAATTTGTAAGTAATTTGCTAGAAGCATTCCTAAACAATGTGTCGGAAGTAGTACATTCTGTAAAGTCGCTTCAAACAGACTCTATCCCGATTGTCAAAACTGTATAGTCAAAGCAATTTTAGCATGCGTGCGAATCAGACGTACTCAACAAACTTACGGCGGAATATTTCTAAGAGTTCTGATTAATGACTTCGGGTGCTAGTGCACAAAAGTCCTCACTCCAACCCGTAGGGCGAAGAAACCGGCTCCCAAACTAAGATGTCCTTATATATACAGTATGTAGCGTGGAGGACACAAATTTGAACAAGAAAGTGGGCATGAGAAGTTGGCACTGAATTTTGTGAACTGAATGTTGTGAACCACCACCCATTTTGTCCAACCGTGTATACATTTGGTTACGTGATTGCATGGCACTATAGTACCAATAATGATGCAGAAACTAAGCATGATTACTTAAATTCCATGGCCCGTCCAACTATACTGGAGCATAAGTAATCGATATACAGTCTGCGACCTTCGTGAAAAGCCGAATATCTGGAAATGCATAACAAGCGTCTTCAAACGTGAGTCGATGTATTGAGTGTGGTATGTATCATTATCGATCGGTCGTTTGACAGCTCAATTCGATCTGCTCTACACCCTTATTTGCTGGTAGCCTGCTACTCGAAGGACACTCATAATTTATCTATTTCATTGCATCGTTGCAATGTGGTGAATGGTGCATAAGCAACCTTGTTTTTGGTCGACATGACGTTTTAAAGTTGTGTGAGTTTTGGTTGTATGGAAACTGTTGCTGATCGCTGAACTGGAAGAATGACTCTTAAGGACTCAGCGCTGAATATCCTGTGAAATCTGTGATGTTAGGATGTCCAGCAGTAAGCACTTAAGAAGCAATTCTAAAAAGTCGTCCGGTACAACAACAATACAAAGACAGAGTGAACTGTAGTGCAAGTTGACAATTGCATCAGTAATCGAACGTGATAAAACCAACGGGGACGGGGTGAATGTTTGGGTCGATAACCAGTGAACTCTTTGATCCGCATCTTTTAGAAAGAACGACAGTATACAACTGTTGTCGTAGCAAAAAAGACAACGTGGTAGGTGCAACGTATTTCTAAGTAGGTAGTTAGCATATGCCTGACTCGCTAAATGAACGGCATCATCAGCGGATCTTTTCGATCGGCCTGTTGTCGGTGATGCAATAAAATCTGTACCGACAAGCCGCAACCGACTTAAACAACGCAATTTACTTTAACATCAATTAATGGAAGGAGCTGGAACAACAAGGTAGTGAAGAACGTTTGATGGCAACGACGCTATTGTGGTCTCGAGCTACGTTTACCGCAATCGTTCCTGAATAAGTTTAAGCCGAGTAACAGTTTTCAGATCACAAGCAACCTCTTGTTGTGTTTAAAAGGATGATGGCGCCCATGATAAACCATTACAGAAACTGACACATATTGTATATGAATTCACTACTATGAACAAAAACACCGCTTGACACGCAACGGTTGTCTCAGTCCTAATTCAGCTGATCAGTCTCCGTCTGGGCAACTAATTCGGTCCCAGACATCTGTCAGAAAGCTTCCATGTACAAGACGAGTGTTGGTTTGATCTCTCTCTCTCTCTCGCGCGCGCGCGCGCGAATCAGGGGAGTAATCCTTAATGTAGGCATTTAAACAACTTGTTACCCAAATGTGTTACGAATAGTTCAGTATACTGGTACATCACATGGTAACGAACGCCTTGTAGTGTAAAAACAGAAAATATAATTCAGGCGAGTTATAGCATGACATCTATGATGCTGAATAACAGAGGTCGTCGTCAAAGGTTCTCCGTATAGTAAGGAAGGACCAAGTTCCATGACTGACACGCAGTTCCCATATACACTTGACAGCATAGGAGATCTTACACTGACCAAAAAGATTATGTGAAAATCAGCGGACTTCGAAATGTTTGATTGAACATTTGAGAAAACAAGAAACCTACACAGTTGCAAGTTGCTTAATTGAAGTTAGTTATTCTGTTAGGAATAAAGTAGACGGTTGATTGTCAGTAGAGCAGCACGAATGGGGAGATTCAAGCTGTAAACCGTTTCAACAGTACTAGGCTACGTAGCCCGTGTAGATGTTATTACCAACTCACTGAATCATCTACGAATAGCAATTACGTAATTATCAACCTGCACACCGAGCAACAAAACATTAAGACCATCCAAAATGTCACACATGATGTTGATACCAAAACGTTACGCAGTGTTCACTTTCACGTCAAGCTAACCGAACCTATACTACTGAAAGGTTAGTATTAGTGAGTCAATGAATAAACTCGTATAGATGACACAATAAACCTTAAGAACACTTCAAGAATCAGTAACAATTCATCTTACGAATAGTTAGGTATATGATGCAGGAAAAACGCTAGATAGACCATCGCGCGGGGGATAGACATACAATAGCCAGGAGATTACACTATAGTATATGAGCACAGCTTGGATGGATCGATAATGCAGAGGTGAGTGGTTAACTATTGTAGCTTTAAACGTAAGCAGTACGCAAATGTAGGTTAGTTCTAACTCCGTCAAACCATCCGATTAGACCATTAAGGAGGCAGAAAAGGGCAACATTACGGTCTTAAAAAAGTGCAGTTTTATATACCAGAGATCACCAATCGAAAAACGGTGGTCGAAGTGTATTGCCAATTATGCCCGAAGATATCCATCTTCATGTGGAGAAAGACAGTAAAGTAGGACGACCTTCGATGTGAACTCAGGGATGAGCGAAGAGTCCTTCAAACCGAATTAAAAACAACTCTTGCTCTGGAGATACCTGTACGAACCATACAAAGAGCAATATGGGGAAACCCCTGACGAAAAAAAAAACATTTTCATCCATCATAAAAATTGGTCAATGGCAGATTAAGTGGCCGGATACTCACGTCTTGCACAAGTCTGAAAAGGAATGTGTGAACTTCGATGAAGAAAAGTTCAAGTTGAGTTGTCCTAATATGTGCAGTTGGTGTATCAGTGAACACATCAGAACAAGAGTGCCTTGACAAGAATTCTATCGATAAGTAAGCAGGCGTAGTTTGGGGTAGATTTTGAACGACGAGTGGGTGAATTAGCGCCATTCTGGATGAGAAACAAGGTGGCACTGTAACGTGCGATTTAAACTAGTAAGCAAGCACGGACTGAATTTCAAGTGGTAATTCTTACACGGTTGCTTCGTTCGCCTTTCAGACCATTACGTCAATGTTGTGCACGAAAACCCCGAGTCGACGGACAGTCAGACGAGCAAAGAGGACAACTGTGTTTAAACGTAACTCTATCGTATCCCTGTACTCTCATCCTTTTTGGTTATTTTGGTACCGCTGCGTGTTGCGCACTATATCTTTGGACACAATCTATCTACTCTTCTGGTTGTATGTTACAGTATTGCTTGTACCAAAAAACATCAGGTACGGATTTGTTGCACTGTACTATTGATTGGCTGAGTAACAATCTAGATGATAAAAAAACGTATCGCAGCGGTGCTCAGTCAGTAGTCAAACAAAAGACTCCGTAGAAAAGGACACAATGAACTGCTCCCTCTCGTCTGAGTGACGTCTCTGAGAGGGGCTAATGAGTAAGTTAGCCAGCACCAAATATCAGACAAGTATGACGTCAGTAGAAAGCACTTCATTTCCCGATGAAGGTAGCATTCTCGATTCCAAGTGGAAGAATAACAGTGTCGATCAAAAGCATCTGCAATCTACCATCGTGAACCACATCATCGTCAATTCCATGTGAAAATAGTACGAATATGTTTGACCTGTAAATATTCCTGCATCTGGTCCAATGTTCAAATGGGGATTGTTGTAGTACGCTGCAGATCTGCGAATTAAGGACTTTGAATAATCAAGCATATGGCACCGGCGATATTTGTGCAATTCTGAGGCCACAAGGTGGAAAGGAGATTAAACCTTAATTGAGGACCACCTCTGTAATAGAGCCACTTCATTTGGTAGAGTTGTTTAGCAGGAACCGAGGAATGAGGCCAATGACCAAATTCAACTGCAGAACACTCCAGCCAGTGACACAAACAAACGAACAGTCTAGGAATCAGTCGCCAACCAAAACCGCACCTCATGAGTGGACTGTGCATTATCCACCTCTTTGGAAATGTGTATTGTTTATGAGCAAACGTGGGTACGGACTGGTTAGGAAATGAGACCGGGCAATAGGCGCAACTGCCACTCACCTAGCAGACACGTACCACATAATCAATCCAACGGAGCTGTTCGGGATCAGTTATAAAATCCAGGATAGCCGAACGAGATCAGCCAACATCGCTGTCTCCTAACGGCCGAAGCGACTGTGATTGGATTAAGTAATCTAAAGTTTTTTCCACAAAAGTAGTTAGTTCGTGCCCTTAGTTCCTACGGTCAACGAGCGGTATATCTTGGCCTCACAGTGATCAATCACGAATGGTCTAAGTTGCTCGTAGTCCGTCCAAGTGACAACTGTAGATTACATCATCTAACTACACATAAAATCTGTATGCAGTAGTTTTACCCACAGATAAGTAATTGATGATGAAATTTCGAAAACTTATTCGTCAATTCGTCTTTATGTGGAAGCTATGAGAATAATGAAATAAAAACATATATGATTGAGCTGACTAGTTCAACAACCCATTTTGGGTATAACTGGTTCTGAAATCATCTTGTAATAATTATGCAACAAAACAATCTCTGATCGATGAAACAAACATAAATCAATGCAACACGTCTGCATTGTTAAGCGTGCTAGAGTGCGAGGCACTTTGGTGAAATGTAAGCCGAAGATCGAATGAACAACTGGATAAGTCAAAGGTAAATACATGCAACGCTCGACAGTGATGCGACTAGTAACTTTATCGGCGTTAAGATGTTGTAAACAATGCCGCAGTACACCGAATAACCTGGACTGCAAAATGTCAGGTCAGCAAGCTTAGCTGGTAAACAAAGATCTATTGTACAAACATCGCGACAGATAATGCGCTGACCTAGAGCATCGTTCAGTAGACATATATCTCTCATATTGAAGAAAATCATTCCTTAGTTCATTATGTCATCTTTGAAACTAAAGTATTTACTTTCCCAGTTTGAGATGTCAGACAACGCTTACGCGTATCCACATGTTATTCTTCCGTGTCAAGATGACAGTTTAAGATGTTTCAATGCGTTGCATTGACATTCCTCTATATTAGCAGTGACCCGAACTGAACGGATTGCATTAGGATCCTAATATTTTGCGCGGCTCACACTGACAAGTCTCTCAACATAATGTCCTCAGAAAATTTCGAAGGGACATCACTGAGAAATAGTTGTGCTCTCCAAAATAAGGATATAAGCTCCACCTGACCCACAACTCTCAGTGTTGCCGACTGGCTATCATGCGTACGGCTACCACCGTACATTGACGTTCGCTGGCCAAACTCGGTTAATAGGCTTGCATGTGTACGTCCTCATCTTATCAGAACTCTATGGCGTAATGTTTTCGTTTCCATGTCTTGTGAAGTGATACGAGTGTGATTCGTTTAGTTTAAACTATTATGAAAACGACGGAAAATCTTTTGAAACATAGTTAATTGGCACAGAGACTCGGAAGTGATATTGGGACATGCGGAAGCGTCATATGAACACCTTAAAATAGAAAAGGAATAGATAGACATTTCAAGAAAGTAGAAGTGGGGAAACTCACTCATAGTTGGCAGGAGACCCTAGGGGCGAATAGGCAGTTACACGTAGACCAATCGAGTGAGCGAAGTCGATCAACTTTTGATTCGGAAATCCAAGATGACTTTCTAGTTGCAACATGACTGGTCGTATACGAGCACAGCGAAGGATTCGTTCGATTTGTATTATATTAAAGTTGGAGAGACCAATCGATTTGACCAATCCAGAAAATACAAGACTTTCCATAGCCTATGACAAAATCAGGACGGAAGGGAGACTGTCACCGCAAAACCAAGAAAACACAATAATTTTGACTTGACTTATTCGGACAATGAAATCGAAGGAAATAAGCTGTGACGTCAACCGGCACAATCAATGGTACATTATAAACATATACACAAAAACAAAAGAGATACAAACGGAGCTTAGAAACGCAAACACGCACGAATAAATAAACTACGTGATATCCTGGATTAGGTTTTAATGGCTTCATACAGTTGCCTGGTGACCATCGCCAACTTACTAGAACAATCGTAATATCAACAAAGTGTTTTCCATGAACACATATGGGTGCACAGATGTGTTTAGTTTATCGCATCTCAACAAATTCTAGGACGAGTCCTCTTGTGAACAAGCTGAATCACACGCCCGACAAAATGAATTTGATAGAAAATGGGATTTCGAGAAAGCCCTAAGTTCTGATGTTACATGGATACATAAATGAAGCTTAAGATAAACAAATGAAACCACTAACGATACGCACGCCACAGGTGAGGGGCCCGTCAAAATTGCACAAAAGCGGCGTCCCTCTGAGATCCCTTCTATCTATGGACAACTCGACGTACCATAAGTTGGCTAAATGGCTTGTGAACATTCTCATCCCAAATAGAAAGTGCTTTAGTTTCCATTATGTAAAAGGTTCATTTGATTTCGCCAAAACTCCGGAGAATGTGTCCGTATTCTTTTGATGTCGACTCGTCGTTCCCGAACGTACTTCTGCATGAGATTGTCGATTTTCTATGCACTTTATCTCTCGCCAGAATCTAACGTTGTGTATTGCGACTGACTACCTCAGAAGGTTGATTCTTTTAAGCATCGAAAATATTTAGTTTCATTTTGACGGCACTACTTACAAGCAGATTGACGGTGTGGCAATGGGCAGTTCATTGGGGCCGGATTTGGCTAAAATATTGTAGCGACCTCTTAGAATGGCTCAATTTTTCTCGCCGTTTTGTTCTACACTTTAACACTTCCTGTTGAGACAGGTTTATTTAGCCCACTTGTATACCCTATTTCCGTTCGTCACTTTCCCATTCCGTGCCCTAAACGCTTACTCGCTGTAGAATTTATTCTTCCTCGGTCGTGGTAATACACAGAATACTGCGCTATTTGCTGGCTTCTGAATTTTTGCTACTGAGTAACTCGCCGAACGTGTAGTGAAACTTTATGGGAGCGTTCTCACTATATTCCTGGGATTGTTTAAAGACAAATTTCGAAACCGATTGACAGCAGCACTCTACAAACGATATGTCAATCATTATTTTTCACGCATGAGGTTCACCTCAAAAAACTCCACAGACTTATGAACTCATCCCACCCCAAATTATCAGTTTCTTGTGAACAAGAGACTGGAAGAAGTTTGTCGTTTCTGGACATTTTGATCAGTCGGCGTAAAGATGGTACAGTAAAATAAGCGTCGTATCGGAAGGTGACATGGAGTGGTCAGTACCTTCAGTTTTCCTCGTTTTCCCCGACGGCATACAAGCGTGGCTTAGTCCGAACCCTGTTCCATAAAGTCAGACAAATTGATGAAAGCATCAGTAAGAACGAAGAGTTTATGAAGGACATATCACTGCCCAACGGCTATCCGGGAAAGTTTATGAAAACTCACTGTGATCTACGTGTGACCAAAAGTCGTATTGAGACTGCTTCCAAGAAGTAAGGTAGGTTAAATTCGACTTTTTAGGGTGATCACATAACAACCGATGTAGGCAAGAGGTTACGGTCAGCCTTGAATCATACCTACTCAGCTGCTGAATTGCGAATGTTGTCCTCCACTCACCTTATTGTCATCGACGTCTCCGATCGTGCCCCATCTGATTTACCAGTTCAGATGCAGGTGCGGTGACAAGTACATTGGTAGAACGGACCGGAGTTTCCAATAACAGATAGCGGTACACATGCTTAATTGGTTATTGGGTGAGATGACCCAACAAACACTAGCAACGCAGCGACTAAGCTGGAACTCAGTGTCTTCGGTCCCTAAACAAATCTTGGATACAGGTCACTCGGTTGACCCATTGACATCGTTCATTGCGTTGTTACCTAATCGAAACCTGAAGCTGTTAGCATACATGGAAGCCATGTTAATCAAGCAGAATCGACCACTTCTCTGCGCCCCAAAGGTGTTGACAGTCAGTATCGTTGCCATGGAACTTACCCTGGTTATGTTACTCTGTATCACATTTAACTGCCTATCAGTAAATCGACAGGAATAAACGAGCTCTAATGAGAGCGAAACTCGGGTCTAGTGCTTTTATTCGAAAAGGGCCGATTGGAACGCGACAGCTGCGATCACTTGTGGGTGATGTTCAACTTGAAAAAAACGAAATGTTAACACCTCGCAACATCTGTCATTTTGCCGTGCTAATGAAACGAATCAAGGGAACTTAATGTTTCAATTCCTTTCTAAGACTTTATCTATTGTGTAGTTGAAGAAGGAAGGAACCGAACACATCCCGTTGAATACCAGAAGTTGGGGTCCACAGATAGACACCCTGCCTCATTGCTATGGTATGGGTAGTTTGGCCGTCAAGGCCAATCAATAAGTGTTTCTTCCCCCTCGTCGCTCAGATTTTTATTCGTGAACACTATTCAGAAAGTATACAATGCAGCAGATACGCATTACAACATGGTCAAGATCAAGGTGACTAGTGAAAAGTGAACGGTTATTAACCGAATGACAAAATCAGTAGTCAACGATACTATGGCCAACTTGCTGCGAAACACGGGACGGCCCTCACATAGCGCACTGTCATCCTATTGAAGCGAAAAGGCGTCCAATAAAGCACAGTCTTTATTGTCCAACACGTTAGTTAGCATGCTACACGTGCGCCCGCGTTTTTGAACCACAATTCCAGTCCACAACACCCCCGGGTTTCCGTTCACTCGTCGTGTGCACTTCTGCCCGGTTTATGTGTGTGATCGGCGCCTTCTATTGGGGGGTTTTCCGCCTACCATTCTTCGTCTGTTGGTCCGATTTCGTTGAGCAATAGCTCGTCCGGTCGCTCGTGTTGTCATCCATCTATCCACAGTGGGCTTTGATCGTATTCCACGGCAATGTCGGGATATTCTTGCGAGTGTTGGAATAATCACGCCTCCGATTTCGTAGTACATTCGATTTTGCCTGCCATTTCTCGCCCGTTGGTCCGATCCGGTCGAGCAATGACTCATCCGATTGCCCCTGTTGTCCGCCATACGCTCGTTGTGGGTTCTTGGAGGTAACTCCCCCCCCGCGTTGAGGTATTCTATCGAGTGTTGGAACGTTCACACTTCCGGCCTGACAATCCACCACACTATGTGCCGAAACGTGGGATCGTATATATGCAAAACTGCGGCACCGAACCATTACTACCAGATGGCTCCTTGCCAAAACATCCGCAAAATGATCCAACTGTCTCTCTTCCAGGGTAAGATGATCGAATTGCACGTTTCTGTCACCCGAAAGCACAGAAATGTCTAGGCGTTTAGTTTTGCTCTGAGGGTTAGAACGAAACTGAAGAACAAGGTGTTTCGGTGACTGAACGACTGTCTAGCGGGGCATATGTGGGTATTGCACATAACCAACGTCTTTTTGGGTCGGCAGACTTTAACCGAAATATTAATTCTGATGGCGCACAGATGATCACTCGTTAAGACTCCATCGAATGAGTCTTGCTCCATTTTCAACTGAAATATCGGATCATACAGGGATAAAAGAATCAAATGCCTACCTGATATCTTAGCCTAAATAACTTAGAACTGGGGTAAATAGAGAAGATTGAAAAAATACTTGGGCCGGTTCGTTTTGGCAACGACGACACTGAAGGCTTCCCGGTTATCTTTCATAGAACAGGCTAGAATAAAAAGAACTTTTCGTAAGGCTCTCTGATTCAGCAGCTTAACCCGGAAGACAGTGAGATACGGGGTCTTTCTTGCACGATTTATACCGCATCACTCACTCGAAAGCCATACTGAACTTTCTGTGAGGGACTATCCAGGTTCTGAGAGGTAGTGTATAAGATGGTGATGCCTTAACACTGTCAGTGCTGTGCGCAGAAGACGCATTCAAAGCTACATCAAACTCCCGGGAAGTACTTGAAACTTTTTGATGATAATGAGTAACAGCCGATGATACCTTCCTTATCCTTCATCTTCTTAATACAGCGAACAACAGTGCTGCAACTATGGAAACAGTTGAGCGTCACAGTCATGGAACTGTGCCCCACTAACCAAACACTCCTATGGATAATGTTGTGAAAAACGACCCCGTGGGCGTAAATACCCGTTGGCTGTCCTCCATTGGTTTGTTTGATTTGATTACAAGGGAAATATCCACAGCCCTAGCCAACAAAGCTAACCGGGGCATCGCAACGTGTAAGGCTGGTAATCACGCCAAAACACTGGAAATGATGTGGGTTACATATGCCTTAGCCGGTGTCGGTGGTAGTTGTTAGGGCACCCACCCTGTTACCGTCCCAAGGCGCCTCCGCCGTGAGAAAGGATAAAAACGATTGACTTTGTCTTAGTTTGCGGACCTGTTCGGAGCGGCCGAGAGGATGGCCTTGGCTAGTTTCCACCCGTCAGACTTTTTACTCCGTTGTACCCATTAGTGACCCTAACTATTTTTTCCGATAAATGTCCTTCTCTTTTTATGATTCGGGAATGTTCTTATGGCCACTGCGCACCCTATAAGTACTTTGTCCCTGTCGCCTTGGTCGCACACGTTTTTGGGCGGAACAAAGCTCTTTTTTGTACGCGTCTTGGGAGCGAATACGGGAACAGTCGCAATACTTTTCGGGACCGTGTGAATTAGTGAAGGAAGAAGAACCCGAATTCTGCCAAGCGCATTGCGATAGCAAGGACGAACCAGCGTAATGTTTAGGAAGGTTTACAACAGTAGTATAGCAGACTTTTGAGTCCAAACTGATTAGCACCATAACAGGAATAACACTGAAATAGAACACGTACCAACCGATGAGTAATTCACCGCCTTTCTAAATAATCCAACGAATAAGAAAACATTTTTGCTTACCGCCCAGGTCGCTTCAATCTCAACCGAATCATACAAAATATTCCCGTCAGAATCTTTGGGGAACAAACAACCACCAGGCTGCAGAAGCTTTATGAATGATAATATTCGAAACTTACTTGATAAGACACAGGCCAGTGCATGAGGTAAAGATCAATATAATCAAGTTTTAATGCATCCAAGCTTGCGTGACATCCCTCCTGTACAAGCTGGGGTTGATGAAACGTGTTCCACAACTACGAACAAACAGACTTATGGAAGTGACAGAAAAACCTTCGAGGTGATAAACATTTCTTTTCGGCTGACTAAACCAGTTTCGAAACAGTGACTAAGTGCACGGCCCACATCTGCTTCATTCTGATATACCATGGCACAATCTAGATGCCGGTATCCAGCAACTATAGCTTCTTTGACCACATATTCCGCATTTTCTAACTACGTGAAAAATTTCTTGATATTTTTAAGAAGTTGGGACAGACCCTCCAAGTTCCGAGCCCAACAAAAGGAATAGTAGATTGATCATCCAACCTCATTCGGCCCAAAATTCTACAAAGAAGAATGCGAAATTACTGTATATGACTAGTATGGGGTCATCATCATCAAAGACAGCATTACACCAGTGGTTCGCGCTGATGGTTAACAGCCACAGAAGCAGGTGGAGAGAAGCAAGCCCAAATTAAAGAGAAAGTGAGGGAAATTCAGGGGAACTATCTACTAAAAACGACTCTGTCCACACTCAAACATTCGACATCAAACACTGTAAGGACGAGAGTGTAAGAAGAGAGTAAATTCCTTCTGGCTTGTTTTATCACATTATTGTACCCATGTGGCGGTGTGTTCATGCCTGCTCCCAACACCAGATGGGCGTCTCGAGCGTTCTTTGTTCTGCGCGTGCGACGCATTCATCGAACGCGTCATCGTTTGATGGTTGTCAACAATGCCCGATTTCTATAGGTTCCCATTTCAAGATGGAGGTCGTATCACTGTGCCTACACTGGCTTCTGGCTCTTTGTGCAACGGTCGTACTTGCCGGTCTTTTCTGTTTGCAACTTTTTGCCCGGTCTTCTTGTGTTGTTGAAACTTGTCTAGGACTTGGAAGAAATTCGGGTTCCTAGTCTTTTCATGTAATCATCGTTGTATCAATAGTACGGTTGTGATCTACTATCCTTATTGATTTCATCCTCTCGTGGTTGTAGAAAATGGACGCGTAATTTAAAGTTCATCTGGTGAGCGTTATAAGGGGCATACACCTTGCGAGTGAGCAGCTGAGCTATAAGTAAATGTAAGGTGTCCTGGTCAACACGGCCTCCAGATGGCCTTTACTGCCCCGCGTCAGTAACTGCACTCACTTCACAGACAGCCCAGTCAGAAAAGGCAACAGACACACCATTATAACAAATTAGCCGCCACTACATAAAAAGTCTTCAGCCATGGATTCTGCGTCGTGATATGTACACGGGTCTGAGCAACAAACTCATTTACAGATGAGAGCGCCAAAAGATCAGGAATGCATCCATAGAAGCAGATACTGAGCAAGAAACGGGCAATCACAGCCCAAATGCAGCGGATTGACGTTAAATTATCACGCTACTATCGTTCATCAAAATCCCCGCCACAAAAGTACGAAAGTACTTTGTGGTACATCGATCAGATATGTAGACATGAAGTTGACGACTCTCAGAACCAGACAGTTAGTTAGATCCACGTGTAGTTGTCGATTTGAGGGGTATAAACAGCAAATTGAAATGACAAGTCTTTGGCAATCGTTGATAAGGTGGTCCAAGAAGATCACTTTGCGTTCTGCTACTTTCCAAATCTACAGCTGTAAGTTAAGACTGTGTCACCTGATGAAATGATGGGTACAGACAACAAAGTTGCCGTGTAGACTGAGTGTTGATACTCTTGAGCCCTCCGTGTCAGCACGTTTAACTCTCTTACTACAAGTTGAGACGATTTTTTTAAGTAGTAAATCGGATCAAATGACAGTGGAATCAGCGTGCTGTTTCCGATAGGAAACGATTTTTTAACGTTTACGGCAGGTTCACGGAGTATCAATCGAATTGCCGGAAGAGACACACTGATGTTAGGTTCATGTTGTCGCGCTGTTCATGCAGCAGTATGGCTGGGTGACATATTTACATCGGATGGAGGCTTTACATACGCAAAATTTGCTGATCAATGGAACAGCACTATATTCGACCAAATTTCTTCGTGACATTCAATTATCATGCACAAGACGGTTTTGCTGGCAAGGTAATTTGATGGACCGAGTGCCTGTTGTTCAAATTATATACAATAGAAGCAACCATGTTGAAAGGCGGTGAAGGCAAAAGATTAGAGGAAAGTAACCATGTGACCGCTGACAACACCCACAGTCTGAAATTACAGTAATCAGCCACAAGCACGGAAAGTGTTCACTTTAAACCCTGTATCTATATCTGAATCAAATACGGGACGAAAATAACGTGGAAACCTGTCTTGTGTTCCGTTGCATGCAAAGAACGATCTGAGAGAAAGCCCAAGCTACTATATACCACAGTCTTCCTGAAATGATCAGGAAATTACATCTGAGTTATTAATCATAAATTTCCAGTCTTATATTTTCTAACTTCATCACTGCCTATTCTACATCCACGATGCCTCTCGCAGTGCACCCGATCCGCAAGGCTGTTATAACATAATGGAATGGTCCAGTCCACACAGACGAGACAAGCAAACTCGCCGCAGACATTCGATTTATTTGGTACGTCAACCGACATCCTTTGACAAACTCTCATACACCTCAAGGTAGAAAAAGATGGCAGTTATATACTTCGGAAGAACATAACAGATTGAACGGTAACGAGAAGAAAAGGGAAAAGAAATTCAATCTAAGGAGGGCAATTAACCGCCAAACAACATGGGAGTTCTAGAATGGGAAGAAGGAGAAGATATATCCGGAGAGCGCCGCCTTGGGTCGGGTTCATCGACACCAAGTTTGGGGAAATGACCATCCAGCACCGATCTAATTTGCTTTTAAAGAGACCCTGTGTTGGAAAGCTTACCACATTATTGGGGAGTCCATTCCATGAAGTTACCACCCTTAGGGAAAAAAGACCTGCTCAACTCAATCCGGCAGCCATACTCCTAATCGGTTCGCCATTTTCTCTCAAAATTCTACCCTTCTCCACTACACTATCACTCTGCACACCCCGACCAAGTCTTCTGAAACTCCTGCATCTCAGAGATAACAGTTTAAGTCTCCGTGGTCTCTTCCTATAAGGTACACTCAAAGCCCGTGAACCCAGCGCGTTGCCAGCCTCTGCGTCATTTCTAGCAGCCCTGTGCCCTTTCTAAAGTATGTTACCAACGCTTTTACACAATGCCCCAAATGAGGTCGCACGAACGTACAATAGGAGATTTGTACCTTCTCCTTCCTGCTCGCAACCGCTCCTTTAATAATTAATGGTGCTCTCCCCGATCGGCTTTCGGTGGCTGTGCATTCAACCGACGGAGTAGAAAGTGCACAATGGACACACCTAAATCTTGGCAAGGCTGATCGGATTTCATCCAGATCTGCTGCCATGCCCGTCGTCATTGATACCAAAACTTATTATCTTCTCTATATTCGGGCGGAAGTGCATATAGTATGCTGGGTACCGGCATTTTGAGGTCCCGCCTGTACACAAAGCAGGAGTATTCCCTGCTGCCGCTTTGTCGTCAGTGTGGTCTGAGTTCCTGTTTCTTAACTTGAAGACTCGTCCAACTCCTTCACTCTACGAGTTCTTGACTGAACAGAGCTATAAAACGTCTTGGCTTCATCGTGGGCGTCCTAGCCAAATTTTCCTCGTAACGGCCAAGAGCCTGCTTTAATTCCTTTGTCGCTTCACTCCCTCTACATCGATAAAGCCTGTAATTTCCATTATTATGGTTCTTGCGAGAACGCAGCTATGCCCGTGTTCCAATAGTGATGGTCTTACGCATACTTTTCTTAAACCACGGATTCGGGCGATCTACATACCTCCTAGCTACAGGCATGTGTGCTTGAGTGATGCGCCCTAGGTTCTCCAGGGAAAAACACCATCGCTCCATGTGGTTTTCCTCATCCTACCGCAACACATTCGCATGGTCTACTTCATCGTTCTTGGCAGCCTTCCATTAATATTGTACTACTTAAGTAGCGGTAGATAGCACGTCATGCTAATGGTGATGCCTATTCTCGAATGGTTACTTTTACTCAGCGGTTCTGACCGAGTGACTCGTGGTGTCCTTTTCAAAGGGCATTATGTTTAGATCTAGGACTGTAGGCTGGTTATCATGGCCAAATGTGGTAGGTTCCAGCATGTACAGATAAGCCGCCATGTGAAGCAGGACGGTTAACCGATTCATACCAACAGTGATGCTACTGCGGCGGTAGTACAGGAGTAGCGCCGTAACAGCGGTGCTACACCCTGTTTTCAATGACCAACTTTCAGGCTAATAAACGTCCGCTGATACCTAATAAGACAAACTAATCGGATTCAGATACTTTGGGCTACTAACCTCAGTTCCATGTGTCATTCACTGAAATTACCAAAACCATTCCCCATTTTGTAAGGCTCTGAAACTTTAGCTCACTATACATTTGTCCGGGTCACGTCTCATCCCAGCTAATTTTTCATGATGTCACATTCATAAATATGAGCATGTGTATCGGAAAAATATACTCAGAAAACCCCATCAGTGTTACCACGCTGATCCTGCTAGCACAACGCGGACAGAAAGCAATAACACAATCTGTGATTGTGCCCAACTATTGTGCGCATGTGATCCGTAGGTCATTGTTGTTTCGTCCACTCCGTACAATGTTTGCAACAAACCCATACGGAGAACACCCAGCAAACAGATTTTTCTGCCGACGAGCAAAAGAACTGCGTGGATGTATCACATGACCACGTGGTACGCCCACGCAGTCGATCTACAGTCGACCACAGGGCTAGATGATAGTTTAACTGAGGCGGCGCAGGCGCGCTTTTTGGATTATTCGTTTATGAGAATACCCCATTTATCAGTGTTTACTAGGCTGCTGGATTTATTCGTGTCGTTGTTCTCTAATGATGGCACAGTTTTTCTGATGAAAGTTGACTAGATAAGTACTGATTTACCATGAACTAGTAGAAAACAAGATGGGAAATATTTACCATCACCTTCCGCATTGACTACTGAGTCATTGTGGGCACAATTCACGTGGAATTATCTAGATAACCATGCGTACATCGCTCCCATGCTTCCTCAAAGGAAGCTACAATTAATCACGTCAGAAATCATTACCACAAATTCCCCGTGAGATGAATACCCTCCACCTGATAGACTGGCGCATGAATCGGTGCGGATTTTGATCAGTCAACGATCGCAATTCCTTCGTACTCCTGTATGAAGTAATTAGTACCCAGCTGTTCTGCACTATCCACAACAAGTAGATAACTACCATCATATCCTGGTTATCAACGCTCACCGCCAAGAACATCAAAGATCGGAATACTTAACGCAATTGCTAATCATCTACAGTAATCCTAAACAAGAAAATAGGGGAAAACTGAAACGCACTTTAGGATATTTACGTGCATGTATCTAGTAAACGAATAAAAACAGTTTCTTCTTTGTTAGACACGGAAATACAGTTCCTTTGTGCGTTGTTCACTGAATATATGCACGACATATCCACCAGAGTAAACAGAGGATATGTGCACCTGATATGTTGGGTTTCGATAGCTATACACAGTGGAAGAACAAAAATAAAAACGAACAAAAGTGAAAGTGCTTTCAACGGTAGCGATGACAGTCGGTTTGCCATCAATAATTATAACACTGTTTGGTGGGTTCCCTGAAAGCATAACCACAATCACAGCGTAGAAACATGCCTTTAAGGATCACAAGATCAATATAAAGTACAAGTTGTCTACATTCGATCGCTTTTCACTGCTTCGATATGAGAATTGAAGTACAACGACAAAAAAGGCCTACCAGAATGTAGGGCTCTGGATTTTAGACTTTCACTGTGAATTTGAGATTGTCAAAACTAGTTCTGCCGCGTCCCGCCGTCCAAAGTCTGGTAAGCCTCCTATCAATACCAAAACACATTAAGTGCATATAATGTGGAGAAATCAAAAAGCTTGCTAGTCAATATCTGAAATTGGAGACCAGCCAACTCAATGACGGAAGTCCTTATTACATCGAAGGGGGGCCAGCTCTGAAGAAAAAACACATGCCTGTTGTGAAAGCTGGTGTTAATCAGCGCACATATGTCGCACCCGCGGCAACCAATGGATGTGACAGTTTGCTTTGTAAATATGCGAGCAGCACCACCACAGAAAAAGTAGTAAAGTTTTACAGTCACAAGCATACCACACCCAGTTTTCGGCAGACCGGTTGCTAACAATTCGGTCAAATCGTCAACTGAGGCACACAGATAGGCACTGACATCGCAGGGATTAGTAGGTTTGGGGAAGATGCCACAAAGAACGGCTTTTGATTCTGTACATTGACACAGTGACCTAATACTGGTCATAACCGTGTGCTCGATCTTCTAAATGAAGAAAGTCTGTCGAAGTTCAGATGAATTCCAACGGTGGTAAAAGTGCTATTCTTCAACTGATAGCGCAAGGCCCAATTCAGTCAAAAATGAAGATCATCATCATCATAGCAACCATAAGCCTGAACAAAAGGTAATGTGGCTCGGGCCGCCGCTCGTATCAACAGTGATGTGGAATATCCTAGAAGTAAACGTTACTGAGAAGGTTGAAAATTATTAAAGTACGACTAAACGGAAGTGTTAGAAGTGGTATGAATATACACTCCCATCCCCTATGATTTTTCACGTGCACAAGCGAGGTGCGCAAAGGATGGCTCTCATGTCATCGGTTACCTCTGGATGATGCGTTCTGACAACAAGAAGGATGCATTACTAAACTAACGGAGAACTCAGCCGCAAAAATGCATCTCGCAAATCTCTCGATATTTAACTCTCAGTAGTTACTTCGAGATTTCCATCTATGCCTTCAGTCCTCTAACAACCGGGCGACAGTGTTATCTGCAGCTATATGAGCCGCAACAAACAGACATGTGGCTGATATAATCGGTACAACTGCTGAGGTAGATGCAAAAGGGACGGTTTCACGACAGACGTGCGACGACCTAATGGTTCGATTAACAAAACTTAATAACGCCAACCTCCAATCTGGTGGCCACACAATTAAAGATTATTTCAACCACAGCTATGCTCCCATGTATTGCCTCAATCACACGGGCGATGTAGTGCTTCCAAACACCTTAGTGTGCGTCTGCATATAGTCCATCGCGACAAGTCAAAACTGTGTCCTGTTTACTAATGGCAATTGGTGGGCGAAAGATATGAGGACAATCCGGTGGGAGCAGATGAAAAAGTATTATCGGTATGCAAACAAATGCATACTTTCTTGTTGCATACTCAGCTAAGAAATAATCCGGCCAACACATGGATCACACAGCTTGCGGGCCAGTGAGGCCAGACGCCTGCAGATTGATGGCGATCTATTTGCCATATATTCCAAACTTGTGAAAATTATACATATTCGAATGCGTAGTGAAAGTTCGGGGATTTAGGTTATTTCAAAATTGAACACCACTCACACTCGATCACGGCGTTCGCATTCAGATAAGCCTTTCGGCCATCCCACTTCGAAAGGAAGCACTAGACTCGAGTTTCGCACTTATTAGAGCTCATCATTAGTGCATATTCTTGTCCGGATCGGAATTTGCACTCCGACCATCGTGCTTGTGAGACTGGCGTGTTAACCACTACGCCAGCAACCTCACAATAGGCATGACCAAATAATCAAATCCAAACGCTCAACGACAACCTTGTATGAATAGTGTTCAGCTTGCCCGATCATTTCAAAAGGTGAATGAACAGAATCACTCTGTTCTATCCAATCGATAACCCCGTGATCAGGACTTCTCAGTTAGGTTGAAGTTACTGTCTTCATTGAACCAGCTGAGCATGGTTAACACGCCAGTCTCACAAGCACGAGGGTCGGAGTGCAAACTCTGATCCGGACAAGGATATGCACTAATGATGAGCTCTAATAAGAGCGAAACTCGAGTCTAGTGCTTCCTTTCGAAGTGGGATGGCCGAAAGGCTTATCTGAATGCGAACGCCACGATCGAGTGTGGGTGGTGTTCAATTTTGAAATATTCTAATGTGTTCATTTTCAGTTCCTAATATATCGAAATGACAGACGTATGGAACATTAATGTTATGCTAGGTTTTAAAAAATAAAAGCGCAAATAATCAGTGTGCCCGGGGATAAACAACGCAGTCTAGCCTTTGTAGTGATTTAAAAATTTTAAAAGTATAAATAAGGTTGGATTTGGAGGGTTCTTATTCTACCTTTACTTTTGATCCACACAGGCCAGCGGTTCAAAAATTCACATACCACTGGCAATTGGCACACAATGGCTCGTGTAAGGCTTGAACGGGGTTCATGTCGACTTGTTGGCTGGGAACTCTATTGTTATTCAACAGCATGTTGTTGGTCCTATTAAGACTTTGGTCGTTTTCATAATTTGAAATATTACGAATATGTAGCTGTTGTTCCAATTAGTTTGATAGCATGCAGACCACGGAGACGCAGTATGAAATGAACATGATTGTAGAAAAAAGCGCCAGACACGCACGCATATAATTCCTAAGTGATAATTATTTGATGTATTGCAACACATCAGTCGAAGTGAAAGAGAGCTGAAATTGTCATCAATATATGCGCAGAAACATTGCAAACGCTCGACAATCTTTACACAGCTTTGTACATATTTTTTTATATTTTGCCTTAGTTTAAATGTTGTATTTTTACAAAAATGAACACTAGTTGTTTGAATTGGTTTGACCATACAATACACTTCTCGTGCGCGCGTCTTATCTCCTCGGTGCTCTTGCTCAGCCTAGATCGGGATTGCCTATAGTGAACTATTCGATGACTGCGGTTTTGATGTGACTGTTGGTGCTCGTGCTTTTGTATAGGGTTGGTCCCCTACACCCCAAGTTATGAATGCCGGTAGGCAGCCCGTAGCAGTAAAGATTACTCCTGTTTGCAGAACGAATGAAGGATAGAAGGTTATTGAGTTTTTCGTGCATCCAGATAGGTATATTGTATGCACTCCACAGGAGTAACTCCCGTAAAATTCCATCATCGTCATCATCATCATGAACAGCAATACATCAGTGGTTCACACTGATGCTTAGCTACCACATAATCAAGAAGAATAAAAAGCGAACCTTGTATAGGAAGAGAGAAGAAAAAACGTGAAGGAGAGGGGACCTAACCACGAAAAATAGCTACGCCTATATTCAACCATACAATATCAGGGGGCCTACACCTTGCAAACAAACAACCGAGTTGTACGTGAAAAGTGTCATCGGCAAGACAGCTTCCTTACGGCTTTCACTGCCCCGCGTCATTGAGTGCGCTCACTTCACAGACAACTCGGTCAAACATCTTCAAAGTTGGTTTTGCTCGCACAACGCACGCACGGCCACACAGACTATCTCCGAAACGCCACCTCATTGGGTTTTTTATTGCAATTTGTGCCCTTCACAAAGCTTCGCAAACTCTTATTTCAAAGTAAGAACTGTTGCCGTAATGAATTCACTACAAAGACAATTCTTTGTTATTTATCGAAAGGATCTCAGCTTTTTCATTCCGCATTTAAGAACCCAAAATATCCTTCAGAAAATACTTATGAGTTACCCCAGTAAAGTTAATGAGGTTCAACATGTTAACCATAACATGATTATCTCCATTTTGTAACGCTTCCGCCTATGTACTCGAATTTATGCCCATTGAATTTATGCCTATTCCAGCCAACGAACTAGTCTTGTTGAGAAATTATGCCGAGCATTAACTAATGCTCGGCATAATTTCTCAACAACAAAATCCGCTGAAACAAATTCAATCTCAGTGAGTCAACTTTATGAAATTGAAAATTCTAATAGCATGAGAAACCACGTGATTTCAAATGCAGATGACTATGTTTCAGTACCATCTCACTGTCCCCAAAAAGGCCGAAAACAATATAAAAAACATTCAGTCAAAAACAGAAGGCATCACCCACTGTGTTAAGGTAGTGAAGGCGTAGGATTATTGTACATGGTCCTTATGGGAATTCCCATAT